>CP092865.1:121765043-121991443 GCA_030710605.1 Cordylochernes scorpioides | reverse complement strand
GAGTACTCCCCTAATCCTCTGTGGAGATTTTAATTCCCGTCACCCGGTTTGGTTCGACAGAATTACAAACTCTAACGGATATAAAATGCAACCTATTATTAATTAATATAATCTTTTTATTCACAATAACAAAACTCCTACCCGTCGTAATAAAAGCATAATAGATCTCACTATTTCAAATAGACATTCATTGAAACTGGTGAACAATTGGCAAACTTTTGAATTAACCAAAATTTCCGACCATGTGACAGTTTCATTTGATATCAATGTTAACTTAGATATTACAAACAATCAACAAAAATCTACATGGAAATTTAGTGAAAAGAAAGCAGATTGGTCACTGTTTTCAAATACAATTTCTAAACAAGAAGTAAGAAGATTGGAAAACGATATAAAAAAGGTCGAAAAAGACACTGATATTGACATGGTAGTTGACAGGCTAACGGATATAATTCAGGAAGCTGCATATCAATCTCTGGAGGTGAAATCTTCCAACTTCACTTTCGATACCGGGATCAAGTGGTGGAACAAAGAATTAGAACGAAAGAAAAAGTATTCTCATTATGTGATAAATCTATACTTTCATCATAAAGCAATTAGTGTTAATGAATACAAGTCTGTCAGAAATAAATATAAAAATAGTATCAGAAAAGCTAAGAGGAATAGTTGGCGGAATTTTATAGAAGAAAATGGATCTAATAATCCGTTTGGAAACGCCTATAAAACCTTGAAAAACTGAGTTCCTCTAATCAACAAAAGGGTTTACCAATAATTGAACAGGCACCAGTAGATTCTAAAGAAACTCTAATAAAAGATCTGGTTAATGAATTAATTCCTGATGATACAACTATATCGGATACTGCTCACCATACATCAATAAGGAACTATACACCGAATTTTACGAACTCCAACTCATGCAATATTCATAAGAAAGAAATAGAAGAGCTAATCGACAAAATTAATGTAAATAAATCTCCTGGTCCAGACAATATTAGTAATAATATGATAAAGAATGCTTTTCAATTAATACTTCCGATTTTACACTCAATATTTAATAAATGTATTCAAATAAGATACTTCCCAAAAAAATGGAAAACAGCAGCACTCAAAATAATAGCCAAACCCGGAAAAACCAATTATGAATCAGCTAAAAGCTACCGTCCGATATCTTTATTATCAAATTTTTCAAAGATTCTTGAAAAAATTCTCAAAAATAAAATATATGAATTTTATATTCAAAACAATCTGTTAAGCTCGAGGCAGCACGGATTTATCAAGAGTCTAAGTAAACTATCACAGCTTTGAATACTATAATCGATGTATTAATGGAGCATAAGCAAAAAGAACTGTCTGCACTAGTTACAATAGATATCTCGGGGGCTTTTGGTAATGCCTGGTGGCCAGCGATCATCAAAAGAATAGACTCAGATAATTTACCGGAAAAATTTATCAAAATTCTACAATCATATTTAAATTCCAGGATCATTTCTTTCAGTTACGACAATTTAACAACTTCAAAGCCAATTACTAAGGAGTGTCCTCAGGGCGGTCCGCTTTCTCCACTTCTATGGACAATTTTGTTGAATGATTTGCTGATGAATTTTCAGGTGCCCAATTGTGAGTTGATTTGTTATGCGGATGATATTTCGGTAATATGCTGGAATAAAGATCGAACATCACTAAAAATAGTTATAGAGGAAGCATTAAATACTATCGAATTGTGGTGTATTAAAAACAAGTTAGAAATCAGTTCCGAAAAAACAAACATTTTATATTTGAATAATAAAGAGAAGTTCCCAGTTAAATTTAAGAGTGGATTAATTTCACCATTACAAAAAATAAAAATTTTAGGAATAACAATTACAAATCATAGAAGAAAAAAAAACAAATTGAATTTTGCTTTTCATATAGAGGAAATAGTGAGCAGAACTCAAAGAATAAAAAATTTTCTATTCTCTCTTTGCAGCAAATCATGGGGTTTGAGCTCCCATAAAAGAATTACATTGTATAAATCTTTATTCAGATCAACTTTAACATATGGATCAAAAATATGGTTCAAATTTTTAAATAAAAAATCGATACAAAAATTAAACTCAATGCAATATCAGATATTAATATGGAGCATTCAAGCTTACAAGACAACTTCGTACAACTGTGTTCACAGTTTGGCTAAAACTCCATTGATTGCAGATTACATTGAAGCAAAAAATATGAAATATGACTTGAATAACTTATCGTTCGAGGACAAGCAAAAATACAACATCGATATTCCCTTTATAATTAAATCCTATATAGACGAAAGAATGTTGCTCTTACTGAATAATACAAACGAGACATTTACAAGTGTTTTCCACCGGGGTATTCCAAATTATTTTCGCCCTAATTTCCACAACACACAATTTTTAACCAACCATGGTAATTTCGGGAGTTTTCTGGAAAGAATCCGCGCATCGGAGGATCCGGGCTGATTTTGTGGATTCCGCATTCAAGATTCTACTCATCTTTTACTTAAGTGCCCAGCATTTCAAGACTACAGACTCAGTAACGGTATTCTCTGTACCGATCCAAGAGAACTGATATCCAGCAGGGATTCATACATTGAATTCAATAGATTTTGTAAATTTATATCAAAGTTTTTAAAAAATCTCAAGTGTTAGGTATAATTGTCTACGTGCTGTATATATGATATTTTTTCCTTTTTTCTTTATTTTGAGGTGTTTTTAAATTAAATTACCTATGTATATAGTATGCTTGTTTGAAACCAATTTCAAGAATATGGTAAATGCCTTGTGCATATGATTTTGGATATATAAATAGATTCTCTCTCTCTCTCTCTCTCTCTTGTATGCTTTCCTTTGGGCGCCAGTGTTCTTGGCGGGACATCGCGCTTTGTATTTATAGTTGAATAAAGTTGAATCTCTGAAATATTTAATTTATCTAAAATATATTTAATTTATTAAATATTTTTAGTGAAAATTCAACGTGATAATCAAAAAAAAAATTTTCCTGAATTTAACCTTTCACTATCAACTACCGAAGCTGGAGTTCAAGAAGTTTGGGGGAGAACCAAGAGAATGGATTACATTCTGGAGTCAGTTCAGCACGATTGACCGGGATCCACAGATGCCTCCAGAAACTAAGTTTCAGTATCTCTTTCAAGCCACCTTCGAGAACTCCGAGGTAAGAGAGGCAGTCGAAAGTTTTCCACCGAGTGCCGACAACTACCCTAAAGTCATCGAGTATATCAAATCACGTTTTGGAGAGGATGAAATGCTTGTTGAGATTTATGTACGTGACCTGCTTCAGAATGTGCTTCAGAATGTGAGAGCCGAAGGTAAGATGTCTGTAGTGAAGTTTTACGATAGACTGGAGACACAACTGCAAGCATTAGAAACATTGGGCGTCGCTCGTGACAAGTTTGCGGCTATGCTGTACCCACTCGTCGAATCAGCGCTACCAGAGGACACCCTTAGAGTATGGGAACGAAGTCAATATACGGTGAGCGGAAGAGGAGTACAGGATAAGTTGAGACAACTCATGACGTTTTTGAAGACAGAAGTGAAGGGCGAGAGTCGATTGAATATGGCCAAAGCAGCGTTCAAGATCGACAACAATCAAAATGCGAAGGATGATCGATCAAACAAGAAATCTTCAAGAAATCAAAAAGAATACTGGAAGTAAAATGCCGACGGCTACTGACCTCGCCAACACTACTCAGATCGCCAACACCACTAAGATGCGAAACAACTGCATCTTTTGTGGGAATGGTCACCCGAGTCAAGAATGCTACAGTGGACAGCGGATGCATCTACAAGAGAAGAAAGACAAGGCTAAAGGGAAGAATGTTTGTTTTTGGTGCCTGCTTCCTGGCCACGGATTCAAGAAATGCCGGATTAAGCCACGGTGTCCTGTCTGCGGAGGGAAGCATTACCCCATTATGTGTCCTACTCTGGAAGCCCAGAAGACTTCTCATCTTCAAAAAGCGGAACTAAAGGTTTCAGGGGAAAGTCCTGCAACAAAGCAAGAGACCGCCAATCAATTCACGTCAACAACTTTAAACAACGCTACCGTGGGAGGAGTCTATCTACAAACTCTGATAGTCAAGATAAGCGGACCAAAGGGGAAGCATAATGTTCGAGTGTTGCTTGACTGTGGATCCCAGCGGTCCTATATTTCAAAGAGAATGGTGGACGCACTGGGCCTAAAGAGAGTGCAGCAAGTTACACTTACCCACAATCTGTTTGGAGGCGGAGAAATTCGTCAAAAGAAGCACAATGTGTACAAAGTAAATGTTTCCAGCCTCAACAACGAATACATGGATGATCTCAAATTCTTGGATCAGGAAGTAATTTGCGGACATATCAGTCAAGTACAGGATCATACTATACTCAATGAGTTAAAAGCTCGAGGGATCAACTTGACTGACATATGCCAAGGTGAAGAGATATCAATCCACATGTTGATTTGTTCAGGCTTGCTTAGCAGCATTCTGACAGGCAGAATGCAAATATTGCAAAATGGAGTTGTGGCAACAGAACCCAAGTTGGGGTGGACAGTAATGGGACCAGCAATAGGGAAAGACATGGAAGATTCATGCCTGATAGTGACTTCATTTCACGTTAACAGTTTCGACGTTCAGGATTTATGGAAATTAGATGTGCTTGGCATCATGGATGCAGCAGAAACAAAATCTAGGAAAGATTTAATCGAAGCCTCCAACACTCATTTCAAGGAGACTGTGACACGAGACGAAAGCGGAAGGTACATCGTGTAACTACCATGGATAGCTGGACATCCACCAGTTCCGGTCAATCGCCGAACTACAGAAAATAGATTGCTGACTACAACAAGGAATGTCCAGGGCAAGATGTTGTATGAGAAGTATGATACTATTTTTGAGGAGTGGGAAAAAGAGAAATTCATCGAGGAAGTTGAGGATGAATGGGAGGAGTGCAGTTATCTTCCTCATCGCCCAGTGCTCAAGGATAGTCACACCACTCCTATTCGTCCAGTATTCGATGCAAGTTGCAAGAAAAAGGGGCTCCCATCATTAAATCAATGTCTGGAAAAAGGAGACAACCTGATTGAGCTCATTCCTGATTTGCTCTTGCGGTTTAGACTTGGAAAGTATGGCATCATTTCAGACATACGAAAAGCTTTTCTCCAGATTCAGGTTCGAGAAGAAGATCGTGAATTTCTTCGGTTCCCTAGGTGGAAAAAGACCAGAAGACACTAAAATTTTACAGGCATTGCCGAGTAGTCTTTGGCCATACCTCAAGTCCTTTTCTGCTAGCTGCAACCATTAAGTATCATTTGAGCCTGCCGCAGTTTCAAGATAATAGGTGCGCAGAACTTCTTGCCCAAAGTTTTTACGTTGACAACTGCATTCTTAGTTTGTCATCTACACATGATGTCAAAAAAATTATCAAGGAATCCTCCGACATCATGATGCAAGCCAAATTTGAGTTACGAGACTGGATGTGGAATGAACCTGGAATCACAGAACAAGATCCAGCCTCTATTTTGGGTATGAAATGGCACCTTCAGACTGACACTATTGTCATTAATGTGCAGTCATTGAAAAATATAGATGAAGAAAAATCAATCACAAAGAGAAGTATCTTGTCAGCCTGCCATCGCATTTTTGATCCGATTCAATTTACCTGTCCAGCTACAATCAAGATTAGGAAGATGGTTCAAGATGCTTAGAAGGAGAATAAATCATGGGATGAACCGCTGAACGAAGACAGACGGGTCGAGTTCATAAAATGGAGGAAGCAAGCCTTAGAATTGGATCAGATCAAGATACCTCGATGGATCTTACCTATCAAAGGAAGAACAACATTGCACGTGTTTTGTGACGCTTCAGCTATAGCGTACGCAACGGTGATCTTCATGCGAATAGAGAATGCGTCAGTCATAGTAGTGCGATTCGTTGAAGCAAGAAATCGACTGGCAACTATTAAGAGGATCACAATTCCACGACTGGAACTATTAGCCTGTTTGATTGGAGCACGACTGTTGGCGCATGTTCTGGAAAATTTAGAAGAAAGTCCGGAGAAGATTCAATGTTGGACAGACTCCAGTCCTGCCCTATACTGGATACAACAACAAGAGAATTGGGCTCAGTTCGTTTCCAACCGTGTCAAGGAGATCACAACACTTACGAAGAGTGAAGATTGGAACCATGTCGCAGGGGAACACAATCCAGCAAATCACCCATCCCGTGGTGAATCCCCATCGAAATTCACAAAATCCGGATGGTGGGAGGGACCAAAATGGCTTCAGGAAAAGAAAGAAGACTGGCCAGTATCAAAAGTACAGTATGATCTGGAAGCCATTGAAGAAGAGAGGAGGAAGACTGTGGTGGCTGGATTTGTAGGCAAAAAGCCCGAGGAGAATCCATGGTATCAGAATCTATACGAGGGAAAACGTGAAGTGACTCTACCACAAATACTGAGAGTAATCGCGTGGATGCTAAGTTTCAAGCCCTCTGAATACAAAGGAGATATCATCTCACAAGAGGAGCTAGACAGTGCTGAAAAGTCCCTAGTTAAGATAATACAGAGTGAATCGATCGGTGAGGAAGATCCCAAGATGAAGCAGCTACATGCGTTCCAAGATAAAGAAGGATTATGGAGAGTGAAAACGAGGATAGTGAATCGAAATGACGATGAACTGTTCCGATTGCCAATTTTGATCCCAACGAATCATCCGGTCACAGAGCTAATTGTGAAATCAGTCCACGATAAAATGTACCACTGTGGAGCCCAGACGCTGTGATCAGTACTTAGAGAGAAGTTCTGGATTCCAAAAGCTCGACAACTAGTTCGTCATGTAATTCATAAATGTCCTCGCTGTCGACGATTTGAAACCAAGCGAGTCGACGTACCAGAAGCATCGTTGCCTCAACATCGTGTATGAGATGTTGTGGTTTTTGAGGTGACAGGAATTGACCTCGGAGGACCTTTATATCTGGAAGATGGACTGAAGGTTTGGTTCGTCATCTTCACCTGTGGCGTAAACCATGCGGTCCACCTCGAACTGGTGACTTCCTTATCGACGGAAGCTTTGGTGGGAGCAGTAGAGAGGTTCGTACCAAGACGAGGTTGCCCTGCAGTCATCTACTCAGATAATGGGACGAATCTAGTTGGACTCCGGAACGAACTTTATCGAGTTAATTTTGGAGTGAAATGGAAGCTCAATCCTCCCGCAGCACTGTGGTGGGGAGGTTGGATCGAGAGAATTGTTGGACTCACCAAAAACTGCTTCGAAGATTGCTGGGAAAACGTTTTGTCAACTACGAAGAAATGGTGACGATCCTCAAAAACTGTGAACGAGTTATCAACGCGCGACCACTCACCTACATTGCTGAGGACAATGATGACTTTGTGCTATTAACCCCAGAGATGTTCCTTCGAGAACCAAGAATTGAAGGAGAGATTGATCTAAATGAATTCAGGTGTAACTTTGGGAAGAGCTATGAGAAACGCAAACGACTCCTGAAGGAATTCCGTAAGAGGTTCAGAAGCGAGTACCTTGGATTGTTGGTGCATCACGACAATCGCAAGAAACAACGACAGTTAAAAGTTGGAGATATCGTCCTTGTGGAGGTTCAGGAAGCAAATAAACTGGCCTATGGGAAAGATTACGAAGGTGTTTCCTGGAACTGACAATGTGCGAAGACTTGTTGAAGTTAAGACTAAGTCTGAATTCATGAAGCGTGCAGTTCAACGATTGTTCCCACTGGAAGTACCAACTGAGGACGTAGAGCAAGGCGACGGGGAGCTTAAGCCAGCGGAGGATGAGATCGTCAGGGAGAAAACACCAGTGTGGAGTCCGTGTCAATGCAAGAGAAAACTACTCCAGTAAAAGTAGGGAAAGTTTACACGCGTTCTGGAAGAAAAGTCAAGTTACCGATTAGGTTTAATTGAAGTTTGAGAGAAAATTTAATCATAAAACATTCTGTTAGATTTGAGATAATTCCTTCTTTGTTTTTTAATTAATATTGACCTTATAGCAAAGTTCAAAAGGTCAAGGTGGGAGAGTGACGCGAAAATAGGTACTTTTGGGCCAACCGACGTTGACAACACTGCCCCGCTGCCCCCCGCGCATGCGCGAGCAGAAAAGGATTACCCCGCAATTCCGGTAAACAAAGCTGTTTCGACGCCAACGTTTGGTTTTGACAGGCCTGAAAAAAGAACCATCTCTCATAAATTTTAATAATTGTTTTGGATAATATTTGTATTAATATTAATTTGTGTGATTTTTAAATAAATATTTCTTTCAATAAGTATTAAATTATTCATCGCTGTTTTTCTAATTTAGGCCTCGCCATCCAGCGTTGTGATTCAATTCTACTGATCACTGCAACAAAGGTATTGATTTATCAATTTATAATTTTCAAGTCAGTTTCCAGCATTACTGTAAAGCTAGGAGCTTTTAGTTCAGGTTAAGCCATCGGGACCTTGTATTGTCTTTTTTTCAAATTTAAGACAAGACAACACCCTGCTTGATCCTTGGCCCATCTCCCTCCGACCCGTCCTGTTCGCTGTCTCTATACTAACACTTTTCTGTCCTTACGCTCACTCCTAAAAAAAAATTTCAAATTCCCGCGTGACCAAAGAGAATTTTTTTATCTCTTTTACAGAGTAAATATATATATATATATATATATAATAATAAATAGTTATTTAATTTTATAGTCCAGTTTTGTATTAAAATTATCTTCACTATTATGATCATTTAAATACAAATTATAAAATTTGTAAAATGTTATTAATTTGTAGATAGAGAGAGAAAAAAAAAAATTCTTTACTTCTATTACATCCTCAAGTTAATTATATATTTATAATTAATAACAATAAAAAAAATTAACAAAGTAACGTCTATTACATCGGCTTTTACACGTCATTCAGACATACTCTAATCCTATATATAGAATAATCGAAGAGATAATATATATAATAGTTAGAAAAAAGAGAGAAAGACAGAACCATGCACTTTTAATCAAACTAATAATAAGGAAAAAAAAAAGAGTTTTATAAAGAAGGTAGATAAGATTGTTAGTATATATATATATATTTTTTTATGATTTTATATTTTATCCTTTTTTTTTTTTTTTTTTTAAAGATTTTTAAAGGTTTTTTTATTTTATAATATGATTATAAATAGTTGTATTTAGTAATATATCTATAGTATGAATTAACATTTGTTATAAGTTTGGATATTATGTTTTGAAACCCTAATGGTAGACCAGACATACACAAAAAACTTTAAATTGAAATAAATTGGAAAAAGAGATCTGCTGGAACGGGGATCATCAGATAAAATTCCAGCGACATTTCAACCCCTTCTTTATTATGTCATAGATCTCTTTTAAACCGTATTTTATGTGTTAATATTAAGTTGTTTCAGTGAAATATTTAAATGAACATATAACAGATACAAGTGTTAACAAATTCAAACTGTAAACCTACCTTGACCGCTGCGTCCTCCATTGTGTATATCTATTTCTGGCTGGCACATGTCGCGGGAGGGGAATGTCCCCCCACATTTCAAATTTAGATCATTTCTTCAGAATTTTTTTGAACAACAAGAAAATTAAAGAAGATAGGAAAAATAGTTAAAGGAAGAAAGCTAAGTTTTATAATCTTTACAGATAGTTATATCAAAATAACTGATTTAACACTTATTCATCTTTTAATATTCCTTTAAAAAGGCAAATTATAAGAGTTTAATAAAGCTATTAATTGTGCAAATTCATCTTTATTTAACTTCCATTTTCCTCCCCAGAAATTGGAGATCAAACAAAAATGAACTATATATTTTAACACTTTAAAATTCTTGTGAAAAAATCTTTTAATCAGTTATTTAATAAAAGTTTAATTAACTGTTAAAGATTATAAATTTGTATTAGTTAATATTAAGAGAAATTATAGAAAGTTGATTTCATAAATGGATATTTCCATTTATTTTTTTTTTAATATTTTATAATTGATATACTGTTGAAATATTTTACTTGTTTGATACTAAATTTGTTTTTAATAAATTCCATGTTTAAATTTTTAACATCTTCTATGAAATTATCTAATATATTATTTATTCTATAAAATCTTAGAAACTGACCATAATATATACCTTTACAGCAATTTAATGATATATTAGAATTCATATTACAGTATTTTATAATATTGAAATTATAATTACTCTTTTTATTATAAACTCTAACAGCACTATTTGTAAGGTCTATATTCAAGTCTAAAAAGTTAACTTTTTTGTTTCTATAAATTTTTTCATTGTTCTTAAGTTTCAAGTATTTAGGATATATTTCAGGTATTAATTTTTTAAACAGTGGATTATTAAATATTATTATGTCATCTACATATCGGAATATTTGCCAATTAATATTATTTTGTAGAAAGTATTCTCTTTCGTACCAGAACAATATTAAATTTGCTAGTAACGGACTAGAAGAAGTACCCATGGGAACGCCTTCTGATTGAATATATATTTTATTTTTAAATTCTATATAGTTAAAATTTAAAAATGTTTCCAGTAGAGTTTTTGCTGTTTTAAGATCTAATTTAAATGTTTTATATCTGTTATGAATAATTTTAATGTAGAAAGTTTTGTCATTAATTAATTCATTAAATAAATTGGTTATTTTATTATTTAGATCTCTTAAATTTATTTTAGAATATAGGTCCTCAAAGTCAAATGTGTGTACTGTTTCAATGTTTGTCCAATTGTTCATTAAATAATTAATGATTTTTTTATTTGAGTTGATAAATTTATAATTATATTTATTAGTTAATTTATTTATAATAAATTGTAGTGTTGAGGCTAATTGTATATCAATATTTTTTATGACTGAATTTATACCAGATGTGATTGTTCTGAAAGAAATAGGTTTTTTGTGTAGTTTAGGAATTATATAGAACTTTGGTATGTTTGGATTTTTGTGGTTATTATAAATTTTTAGTGAATTTTCAACATTTTTGATGTCTTTTTTGATTTTTGTGCCTGTAGTTCTAGCAAAAGTGTATTTATGATTATTATCAATTTCCTTTTTTAGTATATCGTGGTATAGATTTTTACAAATTAAAGATAAATTATTGGGACATTTATCTATAGGAGTGATAATATAGTCCTTCTGTAAATTAATTATATTTTCTTTGAAAGAAGGAATGTCTGAATTGGGTTTTGTGTATTTAAGTGTATTATTATAATAATTTATAATTTCCTTTTTAATATATATTCCTTTATATATTCCTTTATAATAACCACAAAAATCCAAACATACCAAAGTTCTATATAATTCCTAAACTACACAAAAAACCTATTTCTTTCAGAACAATCACATCTGGTATAAATTCAGTCATAAAAAATATTGATATACAATTAGCCTCAACACTACAATTTATTATAAATAAATTAACTAATAAATATAATTATAAATTTATCAACTCAAATAAAAAAATCATTAATTATTTAATGAACAATTGGACAAACATTGAAACAGTACACACATTTGACTTTGAGGACCTATATTCTAAAATAAATTTAAGAGATCTAAATAATAAAATAACCAATTTATTTAATGAATTAATTAATGACAAAACTTTCTACATTAAAATTATTCATAACAGATATAAAACATTTAAATTAGATCTTAAAACAGCAAAAACTCTACTGGAAACATTTTTAAATTTTAACTATATAGAATTTAAAAATAAAATATATATTCAATCAGAAGGCGTTCCCATGGGTACTTCTTCTAGTCCGTTACTAGCAAATTTAATATTGTTCTGGTACGAAAGAGAATACTTTCTACAAAATAATATTAATTGGCAAATATTCCGATATGTAGATGACATAATAATATTTAATAATCCACTGTTTAAAAAATTAATACCTGAAATATATCCTAAATACTTGAAACTTAAGAACAATGAAAAAATTTATAGAAACAAAAAAGTTAACTTTTTAGACTTGAATATAGACCTTACAAATAGTGCTGTTAGAGTTTATAATAAAAAGAGTAATTATAATTTCAATATTATAAAATACTGTAATATGAATTCTAATATATCATTAAATTGCTGTAAAGGTATATATTATGGTCAGTTTCTAAGATTTTATAGAATAAATAATATATTAGATAATTTCATAGAAGATGTTAAAAATTTAAACATGGAATTTATTAAAAACAAATTTAGTATCAAACAAGTAAAATATTTCAACAGTATATCAATTATAAAATATTTAAAAAAAAATAAATGGAAATATCCATTTATGAAATCAACTTTCTATAATTTCTCTTAATATTAACTAATACAAATTTATAATCTTTAACAGTTAATTAAACTTTTATTAAATAACTGATTAAAAGATTTTTTCACAAGAATTTTAAAGTGTTAAAATATATAGTTCATTTTTGTTTGATCTCCAATTTCTGGGGAGGAAAATGGAAGTTAAATAAAGATGAATTTGCACAATTAATAGCTTTATTAAACTCTTATAATTTGCCTTTTTAAAGGAATATTAAAAGATGAATAAGTGTTAAATCAGTTATTTTGATATAACTATCTGTAAAGATTATAAAACTTAGCTTTCTTCCTTTAACTATTTTTCCTATCTTCTTTAATTTTCTTGTTGTTCAAAAAAATTCTGAAGAAATGATCTAAATTTGAAATGTGGGGGGACATTCCCCTCCCGCGACATGTGCCAGCCAGAAATAGATATACACAATGGAGGACGCAGCGGTCAAGGTAGGTTTACAGTTTGAATTTGTTAACACTTGTATCTGTTATATGTTCATTT
This sequence comes from Cordylochernes scorpioides, assembly GCA_030710605.1. Classification (NCBI taxonomy): domain Eukaryota; kingdom Metazoa; phylum Arthropoda; class Arachnida; order Pseudoscorpiones; family Chernetidae; genus Cordylochernes; species Cordylochernes scorpioides. The sequence continues at coordinate 121,978,618 of CP092865.1, read as the reverse complement.
AAATATTTCACTGAAACAACTTAATATTAACACATAAAATACGGTTTAAAAGAGATCTATGACATAATAAAGAAGGGGTTGAAATGTCGCTGGAATTTTATCTGATGATCCCCGTTCCAGCAGATCTCTTTTTCCAATTTATTTCAATTTAAAGTTTTTTGTGTATGTCTGGTCTACCATTAGGGTTTCAAAACATAATATCCAAACTTATAACAAATGTTAATTCATACTATAGATATATTACTAAATACAACTATTTATAATCATATTATAAAATAAAAAAACCTTTAAAAATCTTTTAAAAAAAAAAAAAAAAAAGGATAAAATATAAAATCATAAAAAAATATATATATATATACTAACAATCTTATCTACCTTCTTTATAAAACTCTTTTTTTTTTTTCCTTATTATTAGTTTGATTAAAAGTGCATGGTTCTGTCTTTCTCTCTTTTTTCTAACTATTATATATATTATCTCTTCGATTATTCTATATATAGGATTAGAGTATGTCTGAATGACGTGTAAAAGCCGATGTAATAGACGTTACTTTGTTAATTTTTTTTATTGTTATTAATTATAAATATATAATTAACTTGAGGATGTAATAGAAGTAAAGAATTTTTTTTTTTTCTCTCTCTATCTACAAATTAATAACATTTTACAAATTTTATAATTTGTATTTAAATGATCATAATAGTGAAGATAATTTTAATACAAAACTGGACTATAAAATTAAATAACTATTTATTATTATAATTAATTTAGATTTAGCTTGCTAATCTAATCAAATCTAACTGATATAAGTTATCATTATTATCAGTTTGCTCCTTAAATTTTTTAAAATTAGAATCATTGTTATAATTTTGTTATATAGTTTCTACACTATATTAATTCATATGAGCTTGCTCTATGATATATTTTTTTTTTATATATAACATAATATACAAATTAAATTATATTAGATATTCTAATATAAATAAATCTTCATACAAATTTTAATTATCTTTCATTGTTTGATTATTAAAAATTAAATTATAAAAGTAATTCTAGAAAAAAAAATAATTTCAGAACTTTTGTTTTTTTCAGTGTTTTTGTTAGTTTAAAGATGTTTTTTTATTAGTTATTCTTAAAAATATAACAGATAACAAACAGTAATATCTATATATTTATAGATTAATTATTCAATTTATTACAAATTTTATCACCACAAAAACAATTAAGTAAAATATATTTTAAAAATTCATAAGAATAACAAACTAAAAAAACTAAAAAAAACTACAAACATATTAGTGTTAGCACCTCTTTTATGTTAATTTAAACTCGCTAAGAATTGCCTAAGAAAAAATTGTCAAACTTGTCCCTCTCTTAAGAACCATGACACTTTTCAAACAACTAGTTGTAAATTAGTGAATACTATTTATAAATTAACATGCCAAATTTGTCAACTATCATATATAGGACAAACTTGTAATCCATTAAATATACGAATAAACCTACATAGAAACCACGCTAAAAAATCAATTGGTAATATATATATGAAAGAACACAATCAATTACATACTTTTAACAACTTTAAGATAGAAATACTAGACATATGTCAAAACAAAAAACAACGACTATTATTAGAAAACAACTACATTTATAAACACAACACATTATTCCCTTATGGACTTAACGACGAATTAAACTACACATACAAACCACAAACAGAAGAAATTTCAACTTATGAAATCAGTTGCAAATATAAAAATGAATTTAAAACTAAACCTAATAAAACTAGAGGTAAAACTACAAATAAATTAGGTTACATTGAATTTGAAGAATTACTGGACCCAAAACAAATGTACACTAACAACTTCGTCGATAAATTTATTAAAACATTATTTAAACTAAATAATAATAAATTTATCAAACTCATAGAATATATTAAAATTCATAATCTGACTAACAGATTAATAGATATCACACACGACATCTTTAAATACAGAAAAATTAAACAAAATACTAAAAACATTAATATTATCATTAAATTTAATAACAATTTATTTAATCATATTAAATTTAATGATATTTTTAATAACCAAATCATCAATAATCTTTTCCCTATAAAAAATTTAAATTTTAAAACAATCTGGAGATACAATAAAAATATAGGTAATTTAGTTTGCAATTATAACCAATTTATTAATAATTTGGCAAATTTTAAAAAAATTAAATGTAATTGCAACAACTATATTGATAAATATAAGTACTCAGGTCATATATTAACTAGCAACTTTTCTTTTTTAAATCCAGAATATCAAGAAATTTTAAATAAAGGGTATAAATATATACCTCAAATTAAACACAATTATAATAATACAATTAAATCTATATTAAAAGATATAGATATTTTCATAAATAAAACTAGTATAAAATACAGTATTCCAGAATTTACTTTTCTGGAATGGAAACATAATATTAAAAAGGAAATTATAAATTATTATAATAATACACTTAAATACACAAAACCCAATTCAGACATTCCTTCTTTCAAAGAAAATATAATTAATTTACAGAAGGACTATATTATCACTCCTATAGATAAATGTCCCAATAATTTATCTTTAATTTGTAAAAATCTATACCACGATATACTAAAAAAGGAAATTGATAATAATCATAAATACACTTTTGCTAGAACTACAGGCACAAAAATCAAAAAAGACATCAAAAATGTTGAAAATTCACTAAAAATTTATAATAACCACAAAAATCCAAACATACCAAAGTTCTATATAATTCCTAAACTACACAAAAAACCTATTTCTTTCAGAACAATCACATCTGGTATAAATTCAGTCATAAAAAATATTGATATACAATTAGCCTCAACACTACAATTTATTATAAATAAATTAACTAATAAATATAATTATAAATTTATCAACTCAAATAAAAAAATCATTAATTATTTAATGAACAATTGGACAAACATTGAAACAGTACACACATTTGACTTTGAGGACCTATATTCTAAAATAAATTTAAGAGATCTAAATAATAAAATAACCAATTTATTTAATGAATTAATTAATGACAAAACTTTCTACATTAAAATTATTCATAACAGATATAAAACATTTAAATTAGATCTTAAAACAGCAAAAACTCTACTGGAAACATTTTTAAATTTTAACTATATAGAATTTAAAAATAAAATATATATTCAATCAGAAGGCGTTCCCATGGGTACTTCTTCTAGTCCGTTACTAGCAAATTTAATATTGTTCTGGTACGAAAGAGAATACTTTCTACAAAATAATATTAATTGGCAAATATTCCGATATGTAGATGACATAATAATATTTAATAATCCACTGTTTAAAAAATTAATACCTGAAATATATCCTAAATACTTGAAACTTAAGAACAATGAAAAAATTTATAGAAACAAAAAAGTTAACTTTTTAGACTTGAATATAGACCTTACAAATAGTGCTGTTAGAGTTTATAATAAAAAGAGTAATTATAATTTCAATATTATAAAATACTGTAATATGAATTCTAATATATCATTAAATTGCTGTAAAGGTATATATTATGGTCAGTTTCTAAGATTTTATAGAATAAATAATATATTAGATAATTTCATAGAAGATGTTAAAAATTTAAACATGGAATTTATTAAAAACAAATTTAGTATCAAACAAGTAAAATATTTCAACAGTATATCAATTATAAAATATTTAAAAAAAAATAAATGGAAATATCCATTTATGAAATCAACTTTCTATAATTTCTCTTAATATTAACTAATACAAATTTATAATCTTTAACAGTTAATTAAACTTTTATTAAATAACTGATTAAAAGATTTTTCACAAGAATTTTAAAGTGTTAAAATATATAGTTCATTTTTGTTTGATCTCCAATTTCTGGGGAGGAAAATGGAAGTTAAATAAAGATGAATTTGCACAATTAATAGCTTTATTAAACTCTTATAATTTGCCTTTTTAAAGGAATATTAAAAGATGAATAAGTGTTAAATCAGTTATTTTGATATAACTATCTGTAAAGATTATAAAACTTAGCTTTCTTCCTTTAACTATTTTTCCTATCTTCTTTAATTTTCTTGTTGTTCAAAAAAATTCTGAAGAAATGATCTAAATTTGAAATGTGGGGGGACATTCCCCTCCCGCGACATGTGCCAGCCAGAAATAGATATACACAATGGAGGACGCAGCGGTCAAGGTAGGTTTACAGTTTGAATTTGTTAACACTTGTATCTGTTATATGTTCATTTAAATATTTCACTGAAACAACTTAATATTAACACATAAAATACGGTTTAAAAGAGATCTATGACATAATAAAGAAGGGGTTGAAATGTCGCTGGAATTTTATCTGATGATCCCCGTTCCAGCAGATCTCTTTTTCCAATTTATTTCAATTTAAAGTTTTTTGTGTATGTCTGGTCTACCATTAGGGTTTCAAAACATAATATCCAAACTTATAACAAATGTTAATTCATACTATAGATATATTACTAAATACAACTATTTATAATCATATTATAAAATAAAAAAACCTTTAAAAATCTTTAAAAAAAAAAAAAAAAAAAAGGATAAAATATAAAATCATAAAAAAATATATATATATATACTAACAATCTTATCTACCTTCTTTATAAAACTCTTTTTTTTTTTCCTTATTATTAGTTTGATTAAAAGTGCATGGTTCTGTCTTTCTCTCTTTTTTCTAACTATTATATATATTATCTCTTCGATTATTCTATATATAGGATTAGAGTATGTCTGAATGACGTGTAAAAGCCGATGTAATAGACGTTACTTTGTTAATTTTTTTTATTGTTATTAATTATAAATATATAATTAACTTGAGGATGTAATAGAAGTAAAGAATTTTTTTTTTTCTCTCTCTATCTACAAATTAATAACATTTTACAAATTTTATAATTTGTATTTAAATGATCATAATAGTGAAGATAATTTTAATACAAAACTGGACTATAAAATTAAATAACTATTTATTATTATAATTAATTTAGATTTAGCTTGCTAATCTAATCAAATCTAACTGATATAAGTTATCATTATTATCAGTTTGCTCCTTAAATTTTTTAAAATTAGAATCACTGTTATAATTTTGTTATATAGTTTCTACACTATATATATATATATATATATATATATATATATATATATATATATATATTTCGTAGAATAAATTCGGACATAAAATAAAAATATTATATTCTTTGGAATAAAATTAATTTTAAATTAATAATAAAAAATAATAAAATATATAAAGACGATTCCCTGAAATTTTAATCTAGTACTTCTTAAATTTTATTGTTATCTTTGAAATACCTACTTTATCTAGAGTATATATTAACTTAATAACTCTATATATTTAAATTTCAATGTGGTAATAAAAGAAATAACTTGCTGAATTAAACCTTTCACCATGTATATAAAGGAAGGGATTGGGTATGTAGGATGGTTGTTGATGTGCTGTGTTGGTGTGGCTTGTGGAAAGGCTGCTGATAAAATTTTAATTAAAATTAATTTATTTTAAAGCAAGAAATTAAAAAGAGAAAAGAAGCAACGGTTGAAATAACGGCTGTCGTCTCTAAGCCTTGTTGTTTACCGCGTATCAAGTGTCGGAAGAAGCCAGCCGCTAGAAAGTTCTGGATGACGCCCGCGCATGCGTAGTGAAGTGTTCTCAAAACACGTGCTTGCCGAGGCAAAGTGGGGCCGCCATCTTTCTGCCCGTATGTGTGTTGAAGCTTTGTCCCACTTCGCTGAAGCAAAGTGCGGTCGCCACACTACTCCCCCTCCAGTAGGATCTTTAAAGATCCTATGTAGTCGAAGAGGGAACTCTTGGTAGGGTGCCTTGTTGGGTTGGGATCTGGTCTTGGGGGCTTGAAGGAGGCACCTGTCCTTTTCAAATGTTGTCCGCATGTAATGGGTGGCGACCATCTTGTTAGGTTGCAGGGACACGATGGATTGCTCAGCGATGGGTGTAGTCGCCGCGAGTACCGGGGGAGCTATTGGTATAAGGGAAGTTGTGACTCTTGCTTCAATGGGAGGTAATGACTGTTGGAGAGAGTTTTGAGGTTGGAGAGGTTGTGTTACCGAAGTTCGGGCGGGCTGCAAGTGGAGAGGAGTCGTTGCAGCAGCGTTATTGGTTTCTTCTAGGAAGAGTGGATGTTTCTGCTCGCAGGATGGAGGCAAGTCCTCTTCGTGAGACGGCGGCTGCTGGGGCAAGGGCTCTTCGTGAGACGGCGGCTGCTGGAGCAAGGGATTGTCACTGTGCACTGGGGTGGAGAAAACAGTTTCAGGGGGGCACGAGATGGTGTTTGAAGGAGGGTTGGAGCAGAACGATGAGGAGTCCAGGGATGAAGAGTCACTCAGAGAGCTGGAGAGAGAAAGAAAGTTGGAGCTTGAGTTGGTGTCTTCAACGTTCTGGACTGTAGTCACCGGGGAAGTTGTTGTAACATTCATGTCACGGGGAAAAGCCGTCTGCTCCAGGTGTTGGAGGCTATTGGAGGTGGGAGTACAGGGATCACAGTGTTGAGATGGAGGTGGTTTGGACAATTCGACCAGGATAATCGAGGGTCTCTGATCAGCAATGGGCTTAGTTTCTGAGACTTGAGCTGTTCTTACCTGGCGTGACCGGCCAAATCGCAGGAGAAGTCGTTCTTTGAGCGCCGCATATTTTCCTGAAACTGGTGGGTTCTCTACAATGTCGAAGACGCAGATGAGAGCCAGTTCATCCAAATTAACGATTATTGTGTTATACTTGAAATCGTCGTCGCTGGCGATGTTTGCAAAATTAAAGGCAGCTTCCAGTTGGTTGAGCCACAATGGAATGTCTTTGGGCAAGAAGGGTGGAGCTCGAAAAATCAATTTTGATATTTGAGATGGGGTGAGTTCCATCGTGAAAGTTTGAGATTCCAAGATTTGCCCTTGACGTTGGCCGTTAATTCTTCATTCGAGTCGTCCGGCTCACCAATTTGTAGGATGGTTGTTGATGTGCTGTGTTGGTGTGGCTTGTGGAAAGGCTGCTGATAAAATTTTAATTAAAATTAATTTATTTTAAAGCAAGAAATTAAAAAGAGAAAAGAAGCAACGGTTGAAATAACGGCCGTCGTCTCTAAGCCTTGTTGTTTACCGCGTATCAAGTGTCGGAAGAAGCCAGCCGCTAGAAAGTTCTGGATGACGCCCGCGCATGCGTAGTGAAGTGTTCTCAAAACACGTGCTTGCCGAGGCAAAGTGGGGCCGCCATCTTTCTGCCCGTATGTGTGTTGAAGCTTTGTCCCACTTCGCTGAAGCAAAGTGCGGTCGCCACAGGTATAATACATATATATATACATTGTGCACCTTACTGCAGCGGGCCTCGGGATACAAGAAGTTCAGAGCTCATCCAGGTCCTCCATATTTTGTACACCTTAGTGCAGCGGGCCTCGGGATACAAGAAGTTCAGAGCTCATCCAGATCCTCCATATTTTGTACACCTTACTGCGGTGGGCCTCGGAATAGAAGCCCAGAGCTTGTCCAGGTCCTCCATCTGGACAGCAAACACTTCGACAAGACACTGTACATATATGATGTAATATGTTTACATCATTGTGAAAAATGGCCCAACACAAACAGAAATAGCAAAGTACAATTGCATGCCTGATGCTATTAGATTCCTGAAAGTTGATTAAACGGTCATTAATTATGATGCTCCACATTTAGGAGATATTGGTTCTCCTTGCGGACATATTTATTTAGTTTTTTTTTTTAGTGAATTCATTCGAAAAATACCTGAATATTATCTTCCAGTTAGTGAAGTTGGATTTCATAAGTTTTATTAAGTTACTGATATATTGTTCTCATCAATTATTTTTAACAACATTGGCAACCATGCATTATCAAAAGCTCCACTAATATCGATTGGGATTATAGTCGTATACTCCTTGGGTTTGTGTTCTAAAGCAGAGTGAAATACACTTCGTTCTCTTTTTATGCGTTTTTTTTTATGCGGTTTTGGAGTTATGCGGTGCAAGAAAAAAAAATTTATTCGAATTTCGAAAATTTGTTTTTTTTTGGTGATTCACTTTTTCTGAAAACGAATAAGAATAACAACTACAACTCTACTATTACGCAATCAATACAAAGAAATAATTTTGTAACGTCCTGGTTGTATGTTAAGTTATCCAACAAACAGTAGAGGGGAAGTTCCAATGTCTTTTATTCCGCGCCTGCCGGTGTCTTACACAACTCGTGCAAAACCGAAATCAAAACTGAAAACCCGCCGGCGCCAGCTGCCGTTACAAATTTCTTTTTTCTTTTAGACATGTTTTCTCTTGATTTGTTCTTAAAAACAAAAGAGACAAAAACAAAAATACCTCGTTAAAATTGCGTGTTTTTATGCCGCATTTTGTTTTTGTATGAAACTAATTAAAAAAGCCTGCATATTGGAAAGCATTAGAAAATAAAACTTTGTGAAAGAAGGTTACTACCGAAAACCGGAAGATGAATTTACTCAAGTGAATTGTAAGTTTTTTTTGAATAATTTTAGTGCGTAATTGTACATTAAGTTTTTTCAATAATTTTTAGTCCTCTTAAAGAAAATGTGTGACAATAATAAAAAACAAAAAAGAAGTGCAATTTCGCTAGAAACCAAAATTATAATTCTCGATTGCTTGGCGAAAGGAGAAAGATCAACAGCAATAGGTAAACGTTATAATTTAGGCGAATCTACTATAAAAGCAATAAAAAAAAATGAAGCGGCAATAAGAAAATCAGTCAGATCTGGTACAAATTTGAGTTCTAAAATTTCATCATATTCAAGAGGCACTTTAATTGAAAAAAACAGAAAAGGCTCTCGTAATTTGGATTGAAGATTTAACTCAAAAAAGAATTCCGTTAGATGGACATTTAATCAAGATGAAAGCCCTTAAATTTTACAAGGAGTTAAAAGAATCAGAGCCATCTACATCTTCACGTGAAAGTAATCCACAATTCTCTGCCAGCACAGGGTGGTTAACTGGTTTTATAAAAAGACATTCTTTTCATAATCTAAAAATAAAAGGTGAGGTGGCTTCTGCAGATGAAGAAGCTGCTAGAAAATATCCTGAAAAGTTGGCTAAAATTATTAAAGATGGAGGATATTGTGCCCATCAAATCTTCAATGCTGATGAAACAGGATTGTTTTGGAAAAAAATGCCAACCGTACTTACATTGCAAAGTCCGAAAAAAATGCCAGTGGTTTTAAAGCTGCTAAAGATCGAGTTACTTTATTACTGTGCAGCAATGCATCTAACGATCGAATGTTAAAACCGCTGCTTGTAAATCGATCTTTAAAACCACGTGCATTAAAAGGAAAAGACTTAAATACACTGCCCGTACTTTGGATGGCAAACAAGAAGGCCTGGGTAACAACGGCTATTTTCACTGAATGGTTCAATAAATGCTTCGTACCGGAAGTAGAAAATTATATGAAAGAGATGGGTCTCGAATTTAAGATCTTATTGATTCTTGACAATGCACCAGGTCATCCAAACTTAGAACATCCAAATATAAAGGTAGTTTTTTTCCCTCCAAACACAACGAGCCTAATTCAACCATTAGATCAGGGAATTATTTCAACATTTAAAAAATATTATGTAAAATTCACTTTCTAATTCATTTTCGATAAACTGGAATCCGATACAATAACAGTTACTGAAGTTTGGAAACAATTTAATATCTTGAACTGTGTAGATCATGTTGCGTTAGCAATTGCCGAGATAAAATCACAAACTTTAAATGCATGTTGGAAAGCTGCTTGGTCTGAATGCGTATCAAAGAGAAATGAATCAAATAGAACAACAATAGTAACATCAGATATTATTTCAATTGCTAAGGAAATAGGTGGGGAAGGTTTTGATGATTTTGGCGAGCATGATATAGAAGAATTGCTTGTGGACGAAGCCCTAAATGATGATGATATTTTGGAAAGTATGGTAGATACTACTAAAGATTTCGAAACAGTAGATAGCGAACTGGAAGATGTTACTCCACTGGACGAAAAATTACTTCGGGAAGGCCTTCAACTTTCCGGTAAATTGGAAATTTTTTTATTCAAAATTATAATGATGTAGAACGCGCCTTAAAATTCCAACGTGATCTGAAATTTTGTATGTCTGGCTACAGAGAACTCTACAAAGAACTAGTCAAGCCATCACAGCGTTTGATTACTGACTACCTTGTCAAAGAAAAAAAATCACTGAAGTTCCTAAAGAAGCATTACCATGTAGATCTGATGACGTAATTTTATCTTCAAGTGATGAAAGTGATCTTGCACCAATCCACAAAAGGGGTCGCACATTATCAGACAGCGAATAATGATGAAAACATTCTTAATATGATTTTAAATAAAGTTTTGTTTATGTTTTTTTTTTTTACATATTAAGTTTTGTTTTTGTTATTAACACACATATGTGCCATTTATTAAAATATGATGTGAAAAAAATTAAATCTTATTATTTATAAATCTTTTTTATGCGATTTCTGGTGCATTTTAAAACATTATTTAGGTTTTATGCGATTTTTTTAATAAATGGAACGTATCCATCATTTTACATATAAATGTATGTCTTTTTTGTGCGATTTTTTTTATGCGGATTCCCCTGGAACGCATCTACCACATAAAAAAAGAACCAAGTGTATATCAGTTAATGCAGTTTGTATACATATAATAACGTGTTTAAAATTTTGTTTCATACACATTTGAATATTTAGAATTTAACTTTGAATATTAACACCAGGTTTTAAGGGAATTTTTAAAAAATATATAAATTGGCGCATCAAGAGAGCTCTATTATTTCTTTTATGTTGTTGTGTCAAACAATTAATTAATTTTGACTATTTTGATTATTGTTTTGAAAATGTCTGATATTATGTTTTAAAATATTTTTCCTAGCAGTTATTAACTTTGCCGCAAAATAGCACTACCATTAATATTTAAAAATACATCCAGTATGAAAACTTAAAAGGCGTAATTCAATATTCTTAGTAATTTCGGGCTATAGTAAAAGAAAAATGGATGGCACCGATGGAATTTTAGTTCTATATAATAAGTTATGTATAAAGTTTGTTGGGAATAATAAAGCAGCATTGGCTCGCAGCAAGAAATTTTTTGAATACTTCTTAAATTACTCTCGCCTGCAAAATCACGTATTGGACCCTTCCCAAACACTCTTGTCAATCATATATGATCATCGTCAAAATAAAAAGTTTTTACTTGCAAATCAATTAGAAGAGAACTATAATAAAATAAAAAATATTCTGACAGATGATTTACAATTGGTGTTGAGGCTTTTGACACTATTAAGTAGAACTACCATAGACAATTTGTCAAGCAGAAAGGAATTTACACTTGAATTATTGTTTCCTTGTCCATATACCTATTACCCAGCCAGTACATTTGAGATACCATTTCACATTCTGCCACCACCAAGTGATTTAAAATATAAAGATGAAGGTTTTCAAGAAACAGGTGATTCACCAATTTGGGATCCAGATATATTGAAGAAAGCCCCAACCCATAAATATTCATGGGAAACTCTTGGAACATATTCACAGAGGAATAATCAAAGTTTCCTCACCCAGGCTGGTACTCAAGCTGTAGACATGCTTTTGATTACTCACTTCCAGCGTATGTCAATCATATCTGATCATATAACTCCATCACCAGAGCCATTTTTCATGGAAACTGTCTTCAATGACATCCCCAATCTTTTACTTGGGGTGCCATCCTACACTTTCAACTTAGTGGAGAATGATAAATTTATCTTGAATCCTTCCAGTTATCTTCCAGGGATAACTTCCAACTTTCTTGAAGAGTTCCTAGAGGTTGGGAGTCAGTACCTATATTTAGAGAAATTTATTGCCTCACCTTCTGGTAGTCAAACTCTGCAGGCCTTCAAGAAAGGAGTCCAGGAATTCCTAGACCTTTATAAGCTGTACATATTGAAGGTTGTTCCGCAGCAGCGCTCCCTGATGAAGATCAAGAATTCCCTGAATGGACTGATCCATCAGGTTGGCTATGTAGCTACATTGTGCCAGTCAGACTCCAGAGCTACAGTCCCACAGGGAGTAAACCTCTTGGCCTATCTCTACGACCGTTGTGTCCAAGGCAATGCCCACATCTTCCTCTTGGTCTCATTGCTCCGAGCTGCATCCCTGCCCTATCTCAACTTCCTCCAAAAATGGCTGTTTGAAGGCATCCTTGAAGATCCCTATAATGAGTTCCCCATAACCAAAGGTATTACCTATCGCCTCTCAGAGGACTATTGGTCCAAGTGTTTCTACCAGAGACACAACCTTCCTTTCTTCAGCCACATAGGAAAAAAGCTGATGGTATGTGGAAAGTCCTTTAGCCTGCTCCGGCTCTGTTTTCCTTCATACTTCCAGCTCCTGTTTGGAGAGAGCACCTACCCCTTGTTGCAAGTGCAGCTCTCCCGCCAGGACGTAGCCCTCCTGGATGACACCACCAGGAACTATGTCACAGAACTGGAGAGGAAGCTCTCCCAAGCCCTGGAACAGAAGCAACAAGCAGCCAGCTCAGCTACCAACAAAGTCATTCAGCAGAAAGAAGCCAAAGAGCAGTCAGTAGCTGAAGAGGAAGCTGCAGATAAGAAGCGGCAATACCTCAATGAACTGAAGGCCCAGATGGAGGAAGACAGAAAGAGGAAGAATGTCAAGGAAGAGTATGTTGTGGAAGATCTCTTTGACAGGGAGCTGTTTGAGGAGGTGAAACAGGAGATTCTGGAGGAGTACAAGAGGAGAATGGACTGGATTGACTTGCAGATGGTCAAGTTTGAGTGGCAAGCCAAGCGCCTGCTGCTGAAGCCCAAAAGAGACAAGTTTCTGGAAGCCTTGGAAGAGTCAGAGTCCATAGATGAGACAGATAGAAGTGCCCAGCTTTCAACCTCCTCCCTCAGTTCACCACACAGCACAGAATACTTTTCTCTCTCCTCCAAGCCTGAAGCCTTGCCCATCACCAAACTCTCAGAGGCAGAGGTCATTTTGTCCACTAGGGAAGTAGATAATGAAAATAATGTCATTCCAGAAGAATGCAACAATAACAACCTGGCGACAGGAGATGTTAACGCAAACACAGACATTCCAACAAGTTTGCCAGCTCTCTCACCTCTGGACACTAACAACAACAACTCCAGTGACATGCTGACCCAATCCCCAACCTCCCTGGATGACACTTCCAACTTTCTAGATTTCCAAAATGAAAATGACCTTCTTAAAGAAGAGGACAAAGAAATGGAAGATGACATTTTGCAGAAAGATGAATTTCTAGATGAGTCCAAAGAAGACTTCAAAGTCAAGCCTTATCAGATAGACTTTTCAATTCTGGATGCTCCAGAGATGATTCAAGTTGGGCCTAAAGTGAGGAACAGAAGCTCAGAGGGAGATGAGATGGAAGAACTGACCACAGTCCCATTCCCCGTACTGATGAGGAGATCCTTGGAGCCTCTCCTTCTCTCCCATTCCCAGCTGGTCAACAAAACCCTGCTCAAACTCTTCCTTGAGGAGCTAAAGATCAGGGAACAGTTCACTCTGCTCAGAAATCTCTTCTTCTTTTACGATGGGGAGTTTGGGAGCAATCTGAGCTCAAAGCTCTTCCAGAAGCTCTCTGCGTGCCAACATCCTTGTGAGTTGCTCAACCCTTTTGTGATGAACCATCTACTTGATGAGGCAATCAGCTCTTCTGTTCATGTCTCCCCCTTCTATGATAACTTCAGCTTCTTTGTAGAGAAGATTCCAGACACCCTTGCCGGCGTACTCCCCAGCCTGCAGCTCAAGTATAAGACCTCTTGGCCCATCAACCTAATCATCACTGAGGCCTCCCTCGAAGACTACAACCGCATTTTCTCATTCTTCCTTCAAATAAAGAAAGTGATGTGGCATCTCGACGACCTCTTCCTTCAGCTGCGGGAGTATGGCAAATGTTCCTCCCCCCAGTACCAGCAAGTGCAGCTGTTCCGGCATGGCATGGCCCATTTCACCCGGGTGCTACACTACTACATGACAGGCCATGTGGTGGAATTGGCCTGGCGGCAATTCTGTAAGGCTGATGTGCAGGACATGGAGGAACTGTGCGAAGCCCATCGCAGTTATCTTAAGACAGTCACCACGGAATGTCTGCTTCACAGGAAATCCCAGCCCATCCTGAAGATTGTCCAAGGTATCTTGGAGGATGTACTCAAGTTCTGTAAGCAGCTCACCTTCCAGCACTGGCTGGTGGATGCCGAGAGTGGAGAACTTCAGTACCCCCAGTTCAAACAGCTCTCCGCCTCGTACACAGCCTTCCGCCATCAGGAGGAATTCTTGCTGAAGATTCTGTCTGGATGTAGACAGCCACACCCTCTGGTGGCCCTACTGGACATTGACAGACATCGGTAGTCAACCTTTGTTTGGCTCCTTTACATGCTTAGTATTTGTCTCAAAGATCAAATTTGATATTTCTCTTTGTTCATTGGTATCATTGTGCAGAAGACATGCCATGTAGCCCATGTTAATTAAGTTACCTATATTAATATTAAGAAAGTTTGTTACTTTCTTTTGTTGCTGCTGCCTTTATAGAGATTGGATTGAATGGATGGCAGCCATTTTGTTAGCAGGCTAGAGCTGATGTCGATGATGATTTCATATTCCTTCCCAGAAGAAAGAAGTTCCTGTATTACTGTCCTGCCTCCGAGCTTACTTAGAGCTTACTTCCTTCATTGTATGGCACTCTATAAATAAATATTGAGAGGTTGACAAGAACTAACACGTGTATTGCCATCATCAGACAAGAATTATTCAGTCAATAGATAAGACCTCTATGATGAGATACCAATTCTGCCAAAGCAGAAGAAGAAACCTAGTTTTCTTATTCAGATTTGTTACCTTTTGGTCTGTAAGCTCTAGTCTTTTATAAATAATTTTGCAGTTAAATTAAAACTTATAAACAGTTAAACCTGTCTATAGCGCCCCTTCAAAATAGTGCCTCCCTCTCTATAGCGCCCGATTTTAAATACGTAGTACGATGCGATTTACATTAAAAGTGACCTGTCTATAGCACCCTATTTTGGTGAGTCCCAAGAAGGGGCGACAGGTTTAACTGTATAAGATGTAAACAATGAGTTCTGAAAGATGTCTATAAAGCCACCAGACTTGTACCTAACAGTTTGTGATACTAAAGTATCTGTACAGGTTGGAATACTGTGGTTTAATTAACACCTAACATGATATTGACACCACCACTCTCAGTCCACATTCCTAAATTCAATGTTTTCTTATTGAGCAGTCCCAATTTAGAAGACTGGACAAACAGGAGTTAGAATCCGAATTATGACCCACCCCAATTTGTATAAAAAGAATTACAAATAGAGGAATAATCAGATATCTTGTTTTTCCATTGGGTTCCATTATTAGACATGTTGCTTGTTGCCAAGTTGTTCCATATTCAGTCCGCTTCAGTCTCAATTACAAGGATATTTCTGTTGCCTAAAGCTTTCCTGTTGTGTTCCCTCAAGTTGTCTAGATTGTTATTATACGTTCCCATTATAACTTTGTTCATACTCTGCTGTACATACCTTCTCTGTATTATGATAAGGCACAATTTGGATTATAGATTATAAACACAAGGTAATAAGACATTATTTATTTGGATTTGGTCTTATTACCTTGTGTTTCTCTGTATTATATGTGTTGTATAATACCTTTGTTGTGTGTTTACCCCCTCTGTTATAAATAAAACCTCCATGGCAGAATCCCCATATTTTCTTCCTTTCTACCAACAAATCAATAAGGCACAATTTGAAATATAGATTATATAAACACAAGGTAAATAAGAATCTAAATAGTGTGTGACATTTTGGTAACAGCATTGTTACCAATTTTCATTAATTTATTATTTTGTTCATATTATATTATACTAGCCGAATGACCCGGGCAACGCCCGGGGTTTACCCGAATAAATGCTTTTATTCAAATACTATTCGTTAAAATTATAAATTGGCGCCGTGGATGTCATTCTTGTATAATATATAAATGAGTTTTAAAAATTGTAAAAAAAAAAATGCATCGGCCGGGAATCGAACCCGGGCCGCCCGCGTGGCAGGCGAGCATTCTACCACTGAACCACTGATGGTTATGAGAAATGGCCATATTTGGGTATTTATTCCATTCACAAAAGCAAACGGTGACAGAATTGATTAAGAAAGGGCAATGCCCGGGTTTTACCCGATTAAATGCTTTTATTCAAATACTATTCGTTACAATTATAAATTGGCGCCGTGGATGTCATTCTTGTGAAACATCCCGCTCCAAACTTTGTGTCTGAGAAGCGATATTTTTATAAAGAGATGATCTGGCTTTGTGTCTTCTGCTCGAATGAATGTTTTTCTGTTAGAATTTTGTTCCTGCATACTAAAAATGAACTGGCTTCACCCGTGGTCTCTGCTTTTTGGAATTTTTCTGGATATAATTTTGTATCTGATAATCAAATATGATACAGCAATATTGTCATCATCATTTTCTGAATAAAAACAACTACTTTTTTCCCCAGAACCTGTCAATTTATTTTTCTTGACTAAAAATCCGAAAAATATATTTTCCAGATTTTTCTCTATGTCCTGTTAAAACACGTTTTACATGTCCATTAGGTCAGCTGATATTACCTCCCATCTTCACCGCTAGAGGCGCTGCTTGCGAGCGAAAGGGCAAATTTGCCATGCAATTTGCAAATAACTTGTATACTTGGGTACATAGACCATAAATCTGTACATAGACAGGAAAAGCACATATATTTTAATAATATAAATGAGTTTTAAAAATTGTAAAATGCATCGGCCGGGAATTAAACCTGGGGCGCCCGCGTGACAGGCGAGCATTCTACCACTGAACCAAAAGCAAACGGTGACAGAATTAAGAAAGAATTGTGCATGACGCTGATAACTGTATATATTAATTTTGTTTTTATTCTAATATTATTTTGTTTGTTTGAGACATCTTTTTTTTAGAGTTTGTTTTCCTGTTTTAGAGTTCCTTTGTATGGGGGGTCGGTGGAAGGCTGGTTAAACCGTTTGGTTTACGACCGCTACGACCCGGGTTCAATCCCCGCATTGGACACTTTTTTTCTGTTTAAAAAAAAAATAAAATGCTCCAATGGCCCCCCGATTCTTGCAAAGGTCCAACCCCACCAGCGAGTGCAAGTAATCAAACAGGGCTCTGGCACATTTGTAAGTGCAAAGTCGAACTGCTTTCACATGTGTAGACATGTGGTGCGCTTACAGTAAAAAGCAGTCGCTAACTACCCACCATGATTATTATGGCCTGTACCACGTGTACTAGGGATAAGCAAAAAAAAAAAAAAAAGAGTTCCTTTGTATTCAGTTTTTTTTTTTTTTAATTTGATGACATTATAGGTTTAACGCAGATAAATATGGGGAATACATATAGTAAAAAATAATAAGGCAAAATTTGGATTATAGATTATAAACATAAGATAATAATACCAAATTCAAGCTCATTCAGTACTTTTGTTTGAAGATGGTAACAACGCTGAAACGTCACACTATTTATTTATTTGGATTTGGTCTTATTAACTTGTGTTTATAAAGTAAGAAATAATTTATCTCTCACTCCCCAGCACAACCTCTATCCTTGTGTTAACAATCCTGACTTAGAATAGAGCACATATAGTCATATATAAATCATTTTATTTGTGATCGAAGGTTGTACTGTACGTATTACATCCCAAACACAACGCCAGCCATCTCTGTCTTGAGCTCGATGTACCATCTCAGCAATCGTTAAGTCAGTGAGTTCCTTTAATTGGTCCACGAAGCTTGTCGGCGGGCGTCCAGGTATGTGTCACCCAGACATCTTTTCAGTCAGTATGGTGTACTCCATTCCCTGCGTCGTGCGATGTGACTGAAGAATCTCAAACAATTCTGTTGTACATGCCACAGAAATCGGTCATCTTCCGAAACCGATAGTTGTGATAGTATCGATATCCTACGTCCAAGGTATACAAAGCATTCTTCACCAACAATACCATATAGTACTATTAGGGGCAATATTTGACCCATTGTATCTTATATGAACAAATAGAGAAAGAAAATAAATCAAAACTGACAGCTTATCCCAATCATCACTGGTACAAACCATTGAAACAATTAGAAAAACTTCAAAAACTCAATAGAAATCAACAAACAGCATTAGCAAGAGTAAAAAGTGGCCATATAAAAACCTTAAAATTTCAAAATGGACAAAAAACCTTCAATAACTGCTTTAAATGCAATAGTGCGGATGCTTCTCCGGAGCATATCTTGGCATGCTCAGAACTGACAATAGAGGACCTATTTTCCAGGCCTTTAACTACCGTCGCAAAATTGGAGAGGAGTGGACTTCAGGAATTGGTTTAACCATGGAGATAAGCACCACCACCACAAATAGAGAATCAAGGAGATATTTACAGAGGATGTAGAGATGGTTTACAATATCTGCATATACAATTGAACCCCTATATAGGACACAGAGCAAATGTGTCTTTTAAGGAGACAGTCCTCTTAGTGGAGAGTTGCTAAATTGTAATTTTGGTGGTGAAAACTGTCCTTTGTAGAGAGATGTCCACTCATGAAGGTTCTACTCTATTACCATTGGTCCTTTCTTAAATAAATCTTTTCTAATCCAAAGTAACAATATCATGATCTAAATCTACATAACATGTTCTTTGTATCTCATATTTCATTTGTTGAAGGAACACAGGACATAATTTGTCATTAGAACGATGATTATTGCTATTCCTATATTTAGGATGTGTAGAGCAATTTATGCACTTCGGTAAGGATTGACAGTTAACATGTTGGTCATTGATACGCAATTTTCACATTTTATGATGGTACATGAATTTTTACTATGACCATAACTAAAACGGTTTTGACATTGACGTACAAGCACCTTATCCTTCATATATGTAACCTGTATGTCTGTATATATACGTTGCGATTTCTTCATAATTTGGTATGTTGCCGGGGAAATGCGGAGAACAACATCCTGTACGTCAGTATTTGATCTCATAGCGAACAGAACCTTTATCTTCTTCTCTCAACCTTCTTATCTACACTCAATCATATTAGGGTATCAAGCTTGTAAAGCTTGAGACTTTTGATGGTGTGGGTGAATCAATGATGTTTCTTTTTAAATATAAAACAAACTTCTACTGTCCTTACTGCAATGAAAAAAATATTAGGAGGACTTGGCTTTATATGTAATTCTACTGTCCTAAAAGCTTATGTCCACAGTTACCTCTTGTGTTTAAAATGAAGTATAAAATGATCAGAAGTGAAATTGTACTGAGATCAGGTGGATGTATTAAGGTCGATGATGCAATTTAAAATTTCTGATTACCTGCATTATCATCTTTCAGAATGAATATCATTTTAATTGTGGATTTTTAATTATTTTATAATTGACCCTTTCTTGATTATTTAAGCCATCAGCAACTTCTATTAGCATGATCCTATGTCTTTATAGCAATGTATTTCCTCAATTTGATAAAACTAGATGAGCTTTAAAGGTTCTTTTTCACGGCTACAATAAAGCAGCTCTCTCTCAAGGTTTATTTCTTACAAATAAAAATTTCCATACACATTTTAGTGGCTAAAGCATCATCTTTGTATTAAAAAAAAGAAATTTGTGCTTTTTTTTTTTTGCTTATCCCTAGTACACGTAGTACAGGCCATGATAATCATGGTGGGTAGAGGTTGATGACTAGGTGCACCACATGTCTACACATGTGAAAAGCAGTTCGACTTTGCACTTACGAATGTACCAGAGCCCTGTTTGGTTACTTGCTGGTGGGGTTGGACTTTAACAAGAATTGGGGGCCATTGGAGCATTTATATGTGCATAGTATATTTAACAAGTAATGAAATAACTTAAATGTAAGAATGGAAATTTATTCATTTAGATCTGGCCTCCAAGACTGCGACATAGCCACTACATTCTTGGCCAAATCTACAGGTTCTTCCTGACTCTGAGAAATCAGAAATCTTTATGAGAACACCCTGATTGCATAGAGGACTTTTTGTCATTGGGAGAGATTTTTTGAATGTAGAAAATTGTTACTTTTTTATTTTTTTTCTATCATTAACTTTGTGTTTCACACAGGTCAATAAAATATTGTGAAATTTAATCTCTCCCTCTTCTAGAAATAAACTCTAAATATACATACCTAATATTTACCTACCAACAAGAAAAGAGTTTTGTACATGTATATATATCTTGTGAATGTGGTTTGTTTGTAGATAGGATTTAGAGCACAGAGAGATGAATATGTAAATAGAAATTATCATATATTTCTAATGATGAAGAAACTTTTGGTTTGAAAACTCATAGGGTTTTATCAAAATTGATAAACGCCTCATTTTAATGTGAAGAAATAGTAAAAATGTGAAATTAAGAAAAAGGCATCACCTTATCATGCAACTGAAAGTTGCTGATGGCTTGCGCCATCTATTGGAATAAATATCAACTATTCGTTGATTTCTAATTATTCCAGAATTGGCCAAATGCCTATTCTTGATTAATCAAGAAAATCTAACCACGGACGTGGCTGTTGGCCCTCGTGAGCCTGGTGCAAGCTGTACTTCAACGATCAAAAAACTGGTCATTCAGGCATCCTGGCGCAAGCCATCAGCAACTTTCAGTTGCATGATAAGGAAATGCCTTTTCTAATGCCTCATTATAAGTTTTTGTGTTTCAAATAGCATCAGCAAGAGATTTGAATTTGTTTTATCAAAATTGGGTATTTTGTTTAAAATGAAGAATTATATATGCTGAACTGAAATATAAGATAATTTGATATTGCTTTTGAAACTTGCTCTATTATAAATAAAATCATAAAACACATTTTTTTTCTTTTCCAAATAAAATGAACTTCTACTGTCCTTAACTATGATGAAAGATACAGTGGTGAACCTTTCCAGGGGTTTTGACAATCCACAAGACCTCTAATACTGTATTCTGCTTATTTATATGACAATGTAGGTTTGAATCTTAGTCCTGATATTTGAGAAAACTATGGCCATAAGGACTGTATATAATTACATATATATACAGTAGAACTTGGATAATTCAAACATCTCTTTAATTCAAAAACAACTTCAATTTGAATATTTATCTTTGTGTCCCTAGAATTTCCTATAAATGGAATTTCCGCATTTAATTAGAATTTTTGGATAATTCAATTTTTTTTTGGTCCCTTGGGCTTTGAATTATCCAAGTTCGACTGTATTTGCATTGAGCAAAGCTCTTCTGCAAACAATAAAAATAGAGCCAGTTAGGCATAAATTATGGCTATAACTGGCCATCTATATACAGGTAATTTTGCAAATGAAAACTGTCCGCTGTGGAGAGGTATCCTCTAACGCGAGTGCTCCTCATGGAGGTTCTACTGTAAATAAATAGCATGTGACGTTTGGGTAAGTGTTGCTACCACTATTTAAAAAAATGCTGTGATATTTTTTCTCATTCAGTACTTTTGTCTGAAGATGGTAACAACGCTATTACCGGAACGTCACACTATTTATTTGAATTTGGTCTTATTACCTTGTGTGTATAATCTATAATCTAAATTATACCTTATCATTATACATCATTTTAAAACCCAAGCATACTGATAAACTTCAATTGTAAGCTTTTTATTATATTAATAATATACAATTGAAAAAGGGATAAATTTTAATTTCTCTATTTTAAAACTTGATCTAAGTTATTTCAGTACTTTTGACAACCATCATGACTGGGTAAGTAAAATGTGTCTGCCTTTTTCATTAAGACTGGGAGCACTACTCGGTGGCAGGCCAACTTGCTCCAAAAGAAATGGCCGCCTCTGACATGAGGAACAGACGCCATGTGCAGCCGTTCCTAACATGGAGTACAAACGCTGCTCATCCTGTATCCCTGAATTGAGTTTTCCCACTATGTACTAAGTGCAATTCTCAACCTGCAACCCCAAAACATACGAGGGCCATCCAATAAATAAGTTTCCCTATTTTTTAACAAATAAACAACATTATTTACAATTATGCAGTTATTTTATTTTCATTATACAACTCATAGACTACTTCTCTACATAATCACCATTTCTGTCCAAACATTTTTTGGTATCGTTGTAGCAATTTTTTTATACCACTGTTGTACCAAGCCGTGTCCTGTCTTCGTAGCCAGTGGTTCGCCTCCGCCTGCACTTCGTCATCATTTGCAAAGTGCTTGCCTCCAAGGTGCAACTTGAGTGCTGGAAAAAGATGGAAGTCGCTTGGGGCAAGATCCGGAGAATAAGGTGGATGTGTGAAAATTTCCCATTTGAAGTTTTCCAGCAACGTTTGGGTCGTTCGAGCTGCGTGAGAGCGAGCATTGTCATGGATGAGTAACACTTTCCGAGACAAAAGTCCAGGACGTTTCCGTTTTATTGCAGCTCTGAGTTTAGTGAGGACTTCGCAGTACCTCGCAGCGTTAACCGTAGTGTTTGGGGGCAGGTAGTCAACCAATAAAACACCCTTACAGTCCCAAAAGACAATAGCCATAACTTTGCCTGCAGAGATTGTGACCTTCGCCTTTTTTGGTGCACTTTCCTCAGGCTTCTTCCACACGATGCTTTGTCGTTTTGTTTCTGGAGTTGAATGATGCACCCAGCTTTCATCTCCAGTGACAATACAGGAAAATAGTTGATCTCCATCTCTTCAATGCATTTCCAGGAAAGCTCGGGCTGCCTCCATTCGTTGTTGCTTGTGATTTTTCAAGAGTAAACGCGGGACCCATCTTGCGCAGACTTTGCGAAAATTCAAAACATCTGACATGATTGTTCCAATCGAAGAGAGTCCAATTTCGAATACAAGAGGCAGTCGAATCATTATTTCGTCAATGGTGACGCGGCGATCTGCTTCCACCACATTCCGAACAGCTGCAACGGCTGCATTGTCTGTAGCAGTAACGGGCCTGCCACTTCGCTCATCATCATGCACGTTTTGCCATCCTTCCAAGAACCATGAAAGCCATCGGCGAACCATTTGGATGCTCATACACTGCCACTAAATTGCAATGAATATTGACCGCAGTTTCATTTTTCGCCGTGAAAAAAACGAATTACAGAACAGAGTTCGCAACTGGACAAGTTCACCAGTGGTAGCTCCAAGGAAACTGAAGCGCTACGGACTTGCGCGTACGAGTAGCGTGATTTTGAAGATCATGCGCTTCCAACGCATCCTAGTGACCATTTCTTACACTACTGACTAATTTTTACAACATCTCGTTCACAGAAAAAAAAATAGGGAAACTTATTTATTGGATGGCCCTCGTATTATTGTCTGTATTGACTCTTCCATTGATGAGCTCTACTCATTCCCGGCAGACACCATCAAATGTCTCAAGCTTTACAAGCTTGATACCCTAATATGATGGAGTGAAGATAAGAAAGAAGTACTTTTGAAACATTTTGTATATATACAGTAGAGCCTCCCTGTAAAGGACACCTAACTGCAGAGTATCCTTTAGGGAGAGGTGTCCTCTTACCAGAGAGTTGCTAAATAGTAAAAATGGTAATTTTGCAAATGAAAACTGTTCTTTATAGAGAGAGAGAGGTGTCCTCTAGTTGTTTATAAAACTAGATTTATAAAACTCTAGGTTATAAAAAAAAAGCTAGCGGAAAAAAAAATGTTATACACAGTTAAATACTGGACATTTGTCCACACTTGACTGAAAGCACGAGTCTTGTGATGCACTCGCCGATCTAAAAAAAAGAACAAAACAACTTCCTCGTATGGCTCGTAATCCTATTTTTAAAAATGGTCGTTTTTGAAGAGCAGAGAATCTGCATTGTTTTGTTTTAAATTGAAAAAAGGTGCTACTGAGAAACATGAATTGATTGAAAAGGCTTTTGGCAATGCTGCTTTATTCCGTTAAGGAAATTCTGAATGGTTTTCCCATTTCCTAAAAGTTTGAAAAGAGGTAAACAATGATCAACATACTGGGCATCCAAGAACATTACGTTGCGAGGAAAACAAGCTTAAAATAAAGGAATTAATCAAAGCTAACTGAATAATTTCTCTTAAGGACTTATCTTCACAGATTGGGTTATCTGTAGGACTGTGTCATCAAATAGTAACAAAAGATTTGGAAATGATTTGGATGTCTTCAAAATTGTCTCCCAGATTCTAACGGAGGAACAAAAAGAGGTTAGAATGGAAGTCTGCCAAAACATGATTGAAATGACTCACATTGATCCAGAGTGGAGTCAATAAACATTACCGGGGATGAGACATGGGTGTATCAGTATGACTCATAAACCAAATGTCAATCCAGCCAATGGATTGAAAGAGGGGAACTGAAGGCCATGAAGGCAAGGTTTGCAAAATCCAGTCAAGACATTACTTGTTACATTTTTTTTATTATTACCAGTTTGGTTCACAATTAATTTATTTCATTTGAATATAAAATTAATCAAGAGGTTTATTTGGGGATAATTAAGTGTTCAAGAAAGACTGTGCACCTTAAAAGACCTGAAAGATGGCAAAACAATGACTGGATACTTCATGTCGATAAAGTGCGAACGCACACAGCCCATATTGTTCTGCAGTTTTTGGCCAAGCATTCAACCACACAGCTCCCTCATCTACCTTATTCCCCCGATTTAGCCCCCAACGACTTTTTCCTCTATCTTAAATTGAAAATGAAGTTAAAAGGAAGGTAATTTTACAACGTTGATATGATATAAGCTGAATCAAAGGCAACCTTGAGGAGCCTCTCAAAAGATGATTCTATCTCCTACTTTGACAATTGGAAAAAAAGATGGCACAGGTGTATTGAGGCAGGAGGGGTATATTGTTGTGTGTCAACAAGTAGCGACCGACAAGTGACCAGTAAAATTTATTTTAATTTTTTTTTTTTATTCAATTATTTTTATCAGAGAAATGGCAGCACAGAGATGAAGGGCATAAATTGCATTTGACCATTAACCACTGTGTTGCGGCAATGTGTTAAATACAATTATCCAGTAATAAATTAATCTTCGTCCTGTTTGGATTTTGACCCGGTGATATAGAAATGTCACAGCTCCAACCCCTCCTACAACGGTGAGACCCCGAACATCACGACCTTCCTGGACTGGACCACAATACTGCACCAAATAAACCTTCTGAGTAGTACATCCCCGCCTTAGTCTCATCAATATTTTTAAAATATTAAATTATTTTTAATTATCATTTTATTAATATGGAACAGTCCTGGAAATTAATGAACACAGCTTGTATTAAAGTACATACACTTAAACCTGTCTATAGTGCCCCCTCTTGGGACTCACCAAAATAGGGTGCTATAGAGAGAGGGTGCTATAGACAGGTCACTTTTAATGTAAATCACATTGTACTATGTATTTAAAATCGGGTGCTATAGAGAGGAATGTGCTATTTAGAGGGGGCGCTATAGACAGGTTTAACTGAATATTGCCATAGGCCAATCAGAAAGTACAATTCAAATGTAGTCTGTCAATAATACATAAGTTGGGAGTAGAATGTTTGTTTTTTTCATATTTAACACACAGATTGAGACACATTTGAAAAAAAAAAATTATATTTTTTCCCTCACAATGTATTTATATATATAATGGAACTAACACAATATATCACTAAAAAATCAATTTTAAATACACACATCAAAGTAAAAAATATATATTTAGCTTCATATATGTACACCATATATATACCTGGATATTATAAAATATCAAAAACATTTCGCAATAAATACAAGAAAATAAGACCTAATCCAAATAATTTAATAATGTGTGATGTTTCGGCAACATAGTTACCATCATCAGACAAAAGAATAAATTGGTATTATCTTCTCTGATGATGGTAACAATGCTGTTTACCGAAACATCACACACTATTAAATTATTTGGATTAGGTCTTATTTTCTTGTATCTATAATCCAAATTGTGCTTTCTCACTTTCGCTATAAGTTTCTTTGTTAAACATAGCGTGAGATTTTGAGTCTCTCGCTCTTTAACGGGCAAAGTAACAATTAAGAGTGAGCATGGGGAGATATATTAAATGATGGCTTTTTAATCTTGATTTGAAGTATGACAGAATTGTTCTGATGTCTATTCTCCTGTTCTTATGTTTGAATATGAAGGATTCGAGGATCAAGATTAAATTGCCCCCCTGTGCTCACTCTTAATTGTTACTTTGCCCGTAACTTCGGTATTGCCTGTCCCAAGCCAGGATGTAAAAGGAGGAGGGGGAGCAGTAACGAGCTTGTTTAAAAACCAGGGTTCAGCTGGCCTGACTGATAGCACTCTGTAAGGGCTCCTATCTTAGGGTTACAGGATAATCAGCAGTTCTCCATGTTAGGAGCGGCTGCACAAAG
Source organism: Cordylochernes scorpioides (assembly GCA_030710605.1). Lineage (NCBI taxonomy): Eukaryota > Metazoa > Arthropoda > Arachnida > Pseudoscorpiones > Chernetidae > Cordylochernes > Cordylochernes scorpioides. The sequence continues at coordinate 121,952,149 of CP092865.1, read as the reverse complement.
CGTATGTTCCTCATGTTAGAGGCGGCCATTTAATACCAGGTTAAAGTCCAAGTTACACCTCTCTGTAGGTGACCTCGGGGAAATGCTGGATAAAACCAGCGCTTTAATGTAACTGACATATAACCTATATGGAGTCGTACATAACTTTGCCCATTGAAGAGCGAGAGAGCTCGCACTGTGTTTAAATAAAGATACTATTTTTTTTTAAATAGAGCAAACCATAGATAAATCTTTAATTAAAAAGGCATATATTTTGATAAATGATATTTTGATCCAATATATGCCTTTTTAATTAAAGATACTTACTGCGAAAGGTTTTTTTTTTTTTTTTATTTTATAATAGTAAATAGCAATTTTCCTATATTTGGATATTCCTATATGCAGTCTGGTGGATTGCTGAAGAGTACTCTGCCCACAATCAGAAAGAAGTACAATGACTGGGATACCAGAGAGAGAAATGTACACAAACCTAAGATACAGGACCGACCATCAATGTGAGAGTTATTTCTTTCCATTATTTTATCAGCAGTTACTTCCTGTCAGGGTGACTTCCAGAGATGGAAGGAAAGGGCCGTATATTGGGAAGCACTTTGTTAACATTCAGTACTGTATACCCTCACAGAGATATATGCATATATACATCAATTCCACACTCATTCAAGTTGCATATATAGTACTGTAAACCTAGGTACCTCACAGAGATATATGTATATACTTCCACACTCAAGTTGCATATATAGTACTGTAAACCTAGGTACTCTCACAGATATATATACATACATACTTCCACACTCATCAAGTTGCATATATAGTACTGTAAACCTAGGTACCTCACAGAGATATATATACATACTTCCACACTCATCAAGTTGCATTTATAGTACTGTAAACCTAGGTACCCTCACATATATATATATACATACATACTTCCACACTCATCAAGTTGCATATATAGTAAGGTAATCTCTACACCACCAATCACAAGCATCAAATAATATTTACACAATGGTAGAGATTTACACATATGTAGCAAAGATATCAAAACACAAATCAGTTTCTCTTGATCAATGCGAGAAGTAATTCTTTGGTTCTACAGGAATTTTACACAAATATTTTCAATTCTTTGCATTTTCTAAGAAGAAACCACATGGTACAAATATATTTAATTCATGTGGACAATTATTATTATATATACACAATATTCAGTAAAAATTCTCTATAATGTAGTTTAAATTAGTAGTTTTTTTCCATTTTTACAAAAGTCAAAATTGCTAGCTTTTTCTCCATTAAAAAAATGGCCTCTTATTAAGGCAACTTCATTATTAAGATCTCCAATCTCTGTCCTTGTAGACCTTAATAAGAGATTTTTTTAATATTTTTCAGTACATTCAAAATAATAATTTTAAAAAAGTCTAAGACACACATGCACAAATATATTTGCACAATAGAGGTTATTTGAAAAAAAAATATATATATATAAAAAAGGTATTTCTCATTGTCATCTTTCCACCAATTAGCAAAGTGACTATCAAACTGTTCATTGCATTGATTTAGGGACCAGGATGTTTAATCATGTCAAGATTTCCAGACTCAAGTATGGTCATCTACGGACAATGACTTTCCAGAATGGTTGCAAGGTTTTCCCACTATGTACTAAGTGTCAACCTGCAACCCAATTTATTGACTGTATTGAGTCATCCATTGATGACCTTTACTCATCTGCGGCAGACACCATCAACAAGCTTGATACCCTAATATGATTGAGTGGAGATAAGAAAGAAGGGACCAGGATAGATTTTTTGCTTATCCCTAGTACACGTGGTACAGGCCATGATAATTATGGTGGGTAGAAGTAGGCGACTGCTTTTACTGTAAGTGCACCACATGTCTACACATGTGAAAAGCAGTTTGACTTTGCATTTACAAGGATAGTAAGTGATATGGACATCATGTATTACTAAGAGGTGGGGAGATGACAATGTTATCAGAGACAACAACTTTGTTTCTCCCCCATTCCCAACTTTATTCCCATGGGACACAGTCATTAGAAGAAAGTGAGGATAGAGGGAGGGAGGTTGTACAGTACACAGAATGGAGAGATGTGTGAAAATCCCACAAATCATATTGCTGTCACAATCACCCGGGCAGGCTCTGAAAACATCAACACCACAATGTCAGCTTTCATGTAACATCAGGAAAGACAAACTTCAGGATCACACAGTAATTTATTTAAGACAACATCAACATATTTATAAGATACAAGTTAAGCAATGAGGCAAGTTTCCACAGAGTAGCAAAAAATATAAATAATAAAATAATAAAAAAAATTAATAATCTGTATATAAAATATAATAAATACAGCCTGTCTATAGGGCCCCCTCTTGGGACTCACCAAAATAGGGTGCTATAGACAGGTCACTTTTAATGTAAATCGGATGGTACTACGTATTTAAAATCGGTCGCTATAGAGAGGAAGGCGCTATTTAGAGGGGGCGCTATAGAACGGTTTAACTGTACTTTGCTACAATAGGAATGGCATTCTCTTTCAGTTATAACCTGAATATAGTGCTTAGGGCAACGCATACCTGGATGCCCGCTGACACGCTTCGTGGAACAATTAAAGGGACTCACTGGTTTAATGGTCGATGAGATGGTACATCGAGCTCAAGACAGATGGCTGATGTTGCATCATGTTTGGGATGTAATACGTACAGTCGGCCACAACGTTCGATTGTGAATAAAATGATTATATAAGTATAGTGCTTAGAAAATGGTGTATATTTATTCTTACTAGGATACATACAGTGATGTGATTTCAGATCTAGAAGTAAAAGTAGAGGAGGTCAAGTAGTGATATGTGAAAAAATCATATTCTGAGCAGTCAAATGACAACTTTAGATGACAAAAGCTAAATCTAGCTGAATAAATAACAACTGAACATTGGTTTAGGTTTATTCCATCTTCTTTCTTATCTCCACTCAACAATCATATTAGGAAATCAAACTTGTAGATCTTGTTGATGGTGTCTGCTGGGGATGAGTAGAGCTCATCAATGGAGAAGTCAATACAGTTAATAATGTATGGTGTATTCCACAAAATTGGCTAACCCATTTTCTTGACTTATCAAGGAAAAGCCTACTTTTCGGTAAAGTCCATGTTTGTACCTATATATATAAATACAGTAGAAACTCCCTGTAAAGGACAACACCTAATTGCAGAGCCAAAGTGTTCTTTAGGGAGAGGTGTCCTCTTACTGGAGAGTTGCTGAATAGTAAAAAAGGTAATTTTGCAAATGAAAACTCTCCTTTGTGGAGAGGTGTCTGCTAAAGGGAGTTTCTACTGTATATATACAAGGTGCGTTCATTAATTTCCAGGACTGGTTAAAAAATAAAATAAATAAAAAAGCTAGAGAAAATATTTTTTTACAGAGTTGAATATTGGACATTCGACCACACCTGACTGAAAGCACGAGTCTCGTGGCGCACGCGCCGATCTAAAAATAGAACAAAACAACTTCCTTGTAAGGTTCGCATTTCTAATTTTAAAATGGCCATTTTCGAAGAGCAGAGAATCTGCATTAAGTTTTGTTTTAAATTGAAAAAAAGTGCTACTGAGACGTATGAATTGATTGAAGAAGCTTTTGGCGATGCAGCTTTATCCCGTTCAAGAACTTTTAAATGATTTTCACGCTTCCAAAAAGGTCGGGAAAAGGTAAACGATGATCAGCATACTGGGCGTCCAAGATCATTTCGTTGCGAGGAAAACAAGCTCAAAATAAAGGAGTTAATTAATCTAACAAAGAATTTCTATTAAAGACTTATCTTCAGAGACTGGACTATCTGTTTATTTGGGGATAATGAGGTGCTTAAGGGAGGCAGTGCGCCTTAAAAGACCTGAAAGATGGCAAAACAATGACTGGATACTTCACGTCGGTAATGCGCGGCCACACACAGCCCATGTTGTTTTGCAGTTCTTGGCCAAGCATTCAACCATACAGATCCCTCATCCACCCTATTCCCCCGACTTAGCCCCCAATGACTTTTTCCTCTATCCTAAATTGAAAATGAACTTGAAAGGACGGAAATTTGACAACGTTGATATGATACAAGCTGAATCGAAGGCAACTTTGAGGAACCTCTCAAAAAGTGATTTTATCTCCTGCTTCGACAATTGGAAAAAAAGATGGAACGGGTGTATTGAGGCAGGTGGGGCATATTTTGAAAAAGATTGAATTAGTTTTTTTATTTGTTTTATTTTTTCAAAGATACAGAGCAGTCCTGGAAATTAATGAACGCACCTTGTATATATATATATATGTTATGTAAAATATCATCTTTTGAATATATTTCATAGATTAAATTACTCTGTTAAATCAACCACCAGAGGTCGCCGTTTTCACTATATAAACTTTATTGTTGTTGTTTCCCGATGGCCGGTCAAACTTTTGTAAATTATGTAAATAAGTTTTTTATTTTTCCTTGTTCTACTCGCCTTAAGTCAGGCATACCTTTCTCAAATTATGTTTTCTATATTCCATAAGCTCAATTAAAGCTATTTATAATATTTACTATTTTTATTATGCTTTCAAGATTTTAACCACGATTGCATTACCATAGCATAATTCTCAAGATAATCAAAAAAGTGCAGAAAATCTTTTATTTCCTAACACATATACAGTAAAACCCCGCTAATACGAACCCTGGATATAACGAACCTTCCCTTATAGAGAACCCACGCCGATTCCCAATTCCATTCCATTGAAAATACCATCGTTATAACGAACTTTGCGATTTTTAGAATAACGAACTACCCCTATAACGAACCTATTTTCGGTCCCAAAATGATAAAATCTATTAAAAATACTATGCTTATAACGAACTTAGAATTGTAATTTAAAAAAAATGAAAACAAAATTTTGAGCATGTTTCAGCTCGCGGATCGCGATTTCAAAACAATAAATTTAGCGGCATTGTTTGTTTTGATTTTTGCACTTTATTTTTGCTGCATGTTGTATAAATTTTTACACATTATACTTTCTATTAAATATAATATCTTTGCATCAATTAAATTCGAAATATAAAAAAAAAGCAAATGGCTTCCAAAATGAAGAAAACAAAGGCATTTTAAAAACAAAAGTGTTATTTCTTTAAAAAAAAAAGGCCATTTTCAGAACTTTTCAAAGTGAAACAACACAGGCGAAATGTTAAGAACATATTAAAATAAGAGAATATAACTTTTCTATTATAAAAGATAAAATATAAAGCTATTAAAAATTGTTACAAAGAGGAATCAACCCCAACTTTTGCCGCGATTGTGATCGTACGTTTTAGGGCTAAAAAAAAAGTTCAAATAAACGGTCCCGTGATGAAACAAGCATTATTTTTATACCATTAACTATGGTGATTTTTAAAGTCAGCAATGTTTTGCATGACAGGTTAAAAAACGAAATCTAGACCTTGAAGAAATGTAGAAACATGAAATGGAAGAAAAACACTAACTTTATTTGAATGGTGCAATGCTTGAGGAATGCTTTGAAGCAACAAGGTGTTAGAGCAATTTTTTCAAGTAAACATTGTATTATATAATGTGATAATGATGTTTTAAAATCATTTTATATCTTTGAATATATATTTAATAAAACTTTGCCTAGGATTTGTCTTTATTTTTAAATTAGACATAGAGGTACATGTATGTTAATGATAAGAAGAACCTATCATCTAATGATTTCTATTATTATTCAGTATTAATGTAAGGAAATAGGTCAATTATGGGAATTAATACAAAGTGACTACTATTAAGAGGAAGTCTCTTCTTGTGTGTATGGCCGTCTTTTAATTATACGGTCTAAAAAATTTGAAAAGTAAAAAAAAAAAATAGCCAAACCGTGGCTATAGTGAACCGTGGCTATAGTAAACCAAAAGCTCTGTCCCATTGGGGTTCACTATAGAGGGGTTTTACTGTATATATATGCGGTGGACCTCCCTGTAAAGGATAAAACCTAATTGCAGAGTCAAAGTGTCCTTTAGGGAGAGGTGTCCTCTTACCGGAGAGATGCTGAATAGTAAAAATGGTAATTTTACAAATGTAAACTGTTCTTTATAAAGATGTGTCCGCTAAAGAGAGGTTCTACTGTATATAGAAGTTCATTATACAGCAATAACACACCATCTATATATAAGAGATAAAATTGATAAAGCACAATGAAATTTGATAAAAATGTTCCAACTTTTTTTCTTTGCTGAGGATGGAACTACTATACAACTATATTCTAAGTGCAGACAATAAACAGAATAACTATACAATAGTTGTGGTGATTTAAATCTACAGAATTGCAGGGAAGTTTCACCACTGATGAACCAAACCTTCTTTTCCATCTTAACTATTCAAGAGCCATACCCATGATTTTTTTTTATCATTGTAGTACAGTAGAACCTTCATGAGAGAACACTCACGCTAGCAGACACTTCTCCACAAGGGACAGTTTTCATTTGCAAAATTACCATTTTTACTATTTAAAAACTCTCCGGTAAGAGGACACCTCTCCCTATAGGACACTTTAGCTCTGCAATTAGGTGTCTAATAAAAGGAGGTTCTACTGTATAAGGTTTGCAGAAATACTTTTTATTTGTTAAAAAATGTAGTCTTAAAAATTTGCATCAATTTTAACGTACGATATAATTAGCATTCAGAGAAGTAAATACAGTCAAATTTCTTGAATTCAACTCCCCAAGAAATCAGAGTTTTCAGTTGAATTAAAGAGAGGTTTTACTGTATTAAATAGGTTTATATACAGTAGAACCTCTCTGTAAAGGATACCTGATTGCAAAGCCAAAGTGTCCTCTATGGAGAGGTGTCCTCTTACAGGAGAGTTGCTAAATAATAAAAATGGTAATTTTGCAAATGAAAAATGTCCCCGCTAGCGGGGTGTCCTCTCATGGAGGTTCTACTGTATATGATTTTACAAATTTTGAAAAAAGGAAAAAAAGTTTAAAAGTCTAGTTAAAATGACCCACAACATCTAATATAAGTCAGAATTGTTAAAGTTTTACAAGGTACTTTCATTAAATTCCTGGAATTTTGTATTTGAAAATAATTTTTCATTTTACTCTATAGGAAAAAGTTATTTGGGGCAAGATCAGGTGAGCATTGAAGCCTGAGGAAGTATAGGAACTTTGTTCTTTGCTGAGAAATTCAAAACTGGCTTTGGTTGGGAACCTAAAACTTTCCGAACTTCTTTTCCGATTGCAGATTGTCATTAATAAGGAAATGAACTAACTGGGTTGCAGTTTAATGTCTAGAAATGAATATAGTAGAACCACCATGAGAGTACACTCGTGCTAGAGGACACCTCCTCTCTATAAAGGACAGTTTTCATCACCAAAATGACCATTTTTACTATTTAGCAACTCTCTAGTAAGAGGACACCTCTCCATAGAGGACACTTTGGCTCTACAATCAGGTATCTTTACAGGAAGGTTCTACTGTAACAAATTGACCACCATTTTACAAAATATTTTACACATATAAACATACAATAAAACCCCACTAATATGAACCTGGGATATAGTGAATCTTCCTTTATAACAAACCTAAGCTAATCTCCAATTCCAATGAAAATACCATCGTTATAACAAACTTTGTGATTTTTAAAATAATGAACTACCCTTATAATTAACCTAATTTTAAGTCCCAAAATAATAAATTCTATTCAAAATACTAGACATATATGTTGAACTTAAACTTGTAATTAATAGATTTTGAGAATAACACAATTTTTTGAGCATGTTTCACAGCTCATTGATGGCGATTTCAAAACAATAAATTTAGTGACATTGTTTGTTTACATTTATTTTTGCTGCATTATACTTTTTATTAACCCGTAATTACTGGCGTTCGGCTTGAAAGGCCGTGTGAAAATTTAAAATGTTTGCAAAATTTTCAAAATACAATATTTTTCATCAAAATTTTAGGCAGCTTAATAAAATGCATTTATTTGAAGAACTTTTCATTTTAAGAGAAATCTATTTTGTATATCCCGAGTTATTAAATCAAACGGCCTTTAAAGCCGAGCGCCAGTAATTACGTCACTGGGAATTTTAGCGCCCCTATTATAGGCCGTTTCACTTTTGGTTTTATAGACGTTCAAACGCAACAAATAAGTTGAGCATTCGTTTTTTTATTACTCTTGCTTCAATTATATGCATTCTAAATTGTGTTTTGTGATTGTAATTTTGTATAATATAATAGAAGTTCGGTTCCACTTTTGGTTTTTCAAAAAACAAAGATTTGGTATCCTATGTCCCTAAAATTGGAAAATCTGTTATATTACTCTCCACAATGCATTCGACCACAACAATTGATCAAGAAACTGCTGAACAATAAAAGCCCGAGATAATCACATTTTATAATATGACCAAAGGTGGTGTAGATGTAGTTGATCAGACATGTATTCAGTTGGAAGAAGAACCAAAAGATGGCCCCTGTGTTTATTTTTCAACTTTTTGGATATGGTTGCAATAAATTCAGCAGTAATTTATAAGGCTGTCAAGCAAGATGGTGGAATGGCTCGAAAAGATTTTATAAAGCAGCTTGCTCTACAACTAATGAGAGATGCCTTGAATATGAGAAATCAAGCCAAAAATTTGTCAAGAGATCTGCAAGTATTAATTCAGAAGCATGCTGGAACTTCATCACTTGAGGTAGGCAAATATTTATTTGATATTCAAACGAAATATCAATAATATGTGTTATCTAGGAATCCACAAGCGGCAGTCTTTGGTCCAAAAAACGCAAAAGATGCTACCTATGTAAAAAAGATCGTCGAACTCAAATGCAATTCAAAAAATGCAAAGAACCAATCTGCAAAGATCATTCTATTGAAATATGCTTGAATTGTGCACCTAATCTTGAATAAAATATTTTAGATAAAATTTTTTAGAATATATATAGAATATTTTAGATAGAAAGAGTTTCTTGTACATTTTCATTTAATTTTGTTTAGAGCTCTGTTTATTCGAAAAAAACAAAATATTTATTCTTTGGAAATTATGTGTATACGTTTAATTTCTTTTTATTTTATAAATAACATGGTTTATTATTGATTTTAAAATACGGCCTGAGAGGCCGAACGCCAGTAATTGTGTAAGGAAAATAGGCGCCAGTAACTAAGGGTTAAATAATGATAAGGCACAATTTGCGTTATAAACACAAGAGGTAATAAGACCAAATCCAAATTATCTTCGGTTTCTCAGAAAACTATCTTCTTCTTATCTACTATCTTGTTTACACACTTGATAACTATTTAAACGCGTACATGGTTAGCTTTTCTTGATTAATCAAGAAACAGTATTTGGCCAATTGTGGAATAATTAAAAATCAAAGATTAGTTGATATTTATTCCGATAGATAGCGCAAGCCATCAGCAACTTTCAGTTACACAATCAGGAAATGTTCTTAATTTATCCACCTGATCCAAGTACAAATTCACTTTTGTTCTGTTTTTCACATATTTAAAACATGCTGTGATATTTTTTCCCGTTGTTAAAAAATCATACACTTTGGTTAGTAGGCCGTAAAACCATATTTTCTCTTTTTTCTCATTCAACACTTTTCTCTGAAGTTAGTAAGAACGCTGTTACCAAAAGATCACCCACTATTTATTTGGATTTGGTCTTATTACCTGGTGTTTTTATTAAATAGAATATTTTTGTATTCGTCAAATTTGAAATAGAAAAGAAATGTATGCTAATAAGGTCAATTTTAAGGAATTAAAACAATGTAACCATTATATTTGTATGGCTTCATGTGTATGGCTTTCTTTTAATTTTACGATCTGAAAATATTGGTTATAGTCCCATTGGGGTTCACTATAGAGGTGAGGGGTTTCACTGTATAATTATAGGAGTTTCTATCATGGTCATATAATTACAGTCAAAGACATAGATTCCAAGCAACACATACACCTGTACATGATGTGTCAGAAAGTTGATAACTAGAGTTCTGATAGCGAGAGAGTGAGTGATTCACCAATGATAACAATTGTTTGAGTTGAAAAGCTATCCATTAAGTTTATATAAAAGAATGGTTTTTGTTTTTTTAAATATAATTATTATTATTAATTATTTTTGGACCAATGTTGTTTTCATGTGATCTACAAGAATTTGTAAATTAAGTTTACTGTGTAAAAAATTGATAAAGATAGAGAAATCTCTCAAAATATTTTGAGAAAAAATTGTTTTTTTTTTCTTTACAGATCCAGGTACGCCCCTTTTATATAAACTGATAAGAATTGTGTCAGTTCATTCTGGCAGAGAATTGAGAGATGAGTTGTAATAAAGACTGGTGGAAGGTTTCTCAGTAAATCTGTATTTAGTGAACATTTAGGGGGGAAAAAGAAGAATGATCATTTTAGTAATACTCTATGATGATAAGGCACCATTTTGATTATATTGATGATACTGAGGCGAGGATATAAGGCTGTTGGCTTATTTGGTGCAGTGTTCTATCCTAGTACTGTGGTCACCAAGGCCCAGTCCAATGCTGGGTTTGTGTCGATTGCAGAGATGTAAACATAACGAAAGGTGAACGATAAACACAGGCGTTATAACTAACACATTGCCATATAAAAAAAAGTGGTCAATGATTAAATACAATTAATACTCGTTATCTCTCTGATAAATCTAAAAATAAATAAATAAAAGAATGAGCAAAAATTATAATAAATTAACAACAAAAATAAATAGTTTTTCTGATCATGTGCGCTATCCGGTTGGCTACTTGTTGACACACAACAATATATTCAAACATCAAGCAACACATTCTCCTCTACAAAACTGGAAGGAAAACTACTTTTAAACAATTTAGACCATCTTCCACTGACCCCCGCTCTGTAAAATGTAAGCGGTATGTAAAAAAAAACATATATTTACTGGCAAAAGAATCTTTAATTTGAAGAACTATGGATTCCGGCCAGGCAGCCTCTATCTTTACGATACTTTTAACCAAGTTGAAAAATTAGGATGTTTTCAATACTGTGGGGGTATCAGCTAAATTGGGAGATAATGGAAGCCAAATGAAATGAACACTTAGAAAACAAAAGTTTTCAAGAAATATTTACAATACACTAGTCTCTAATGAGAGGTCACCCTTGCTGAGCACAAATAAATTTCCCTTGTAAGCCCACTATTATGAGTTTCCCAAGAACTTCTAGAAGAGCCATGGATCGCTAAATATCATTTTTTTGTTTTCTCATGAGACTATTAAAAATAAAATTTGATAAATAAGGTTTTAAAATATTATATTTGAAATTCAAAAAGGATAGTATTACTGAAGTTCTTCATCTATATATATATCAATTATAGTATTATATATTTCCTTTACAATGTGTGGTAATCACTCTTGAATTTTTCCATTATCTTTTTGAAGGGATGAAATCTTTATTCCTTTCCCAAATTGTCTCTGCTTTACCAACAAGTCTTTAGTTCCCTTTCCTTGTAAACTTCTTCCAAACACCAGCCAGTTGAATTAAAGCCTCTGACAACACCAATTGTAATAATTTCATGTCTATATTTGAGAGATAACACTGTTTCACCCAAATATCATTGTGGTAAGTAACTTACGTTTGCATAATTTAGTTCAATTGCGCTTAATCCTTTTTTTTTTTTTGCTTATCCCTAGTACATGTGATACAGGCCATGATAATCATGGTGGGTATAGGTAGGCAACTGCTTTTACTGTAAGTGCACCACATATCTACACATGTGAAAAGTAGTTCGACTTTGCACTTACAAATGTGCTTACAAATATTTTGGTTTCCATACTTTTTTTTTCATACTTTTTGAATATATTAGTGAAATTTCTTGCAAACTTTTGGTTATAAATGATAATGTGATAAATTTGGCTTCTTTATTTTTTCACTTTAGATTTTGAATTAAAGTATTATTCTTATATTTTTGGTTCATGTCTTCTATTATTTTTTATTTATTTATTTTTTTAATTATCCATAGTACACGTGGTACAGGCCATGATAATCATGGTGGGTAGTTAGTGACTGCTTTTACTGTAAGAGCACCACATGTCTACACATGTGAAAAGCAGTTTGACTTTGCACTTACAAATGTGCCAGAGCCCCGTTTGGTTACTTGCACTCGCTGGTGGGGTTGGACTTTTGCAAAAATCGGGGGCCATTGGAGCATTTTTTTTTTTCAAATCAGAAAAAAGTGTCCAATGCGGGAATTGAACCCGAGTCGTAGTGGTCAAAAACCAAACGGTTTAACCAGCCTTCCACCGACCCCCCCGTCTTCTATTATTCTATCAATAAATATGATGGGAAAATCTTTATTGATTAGTTCTTCTTTGATGTTGTTAATTTCTATATTTCTTTTAACTGTATTATTAATGAGCGTAAAAGTTCTATATTGTTACAGAATAATCTGTGGTGGCCTACTCGGTTTATCATCATCAGTCATGTGACGTCAGCATTTTATTTGTAGATATTTTGTTTAGATATCTCTCAGTTTAAGATATAAAATAATTGTAAATACTTTCCTTGTTAACTTTGTTTTATGATTACTGGTCTCACTTATAATATTGATATGGAACAATTTGACATGAAGCCAGGACGGTGTAATAATATATGAGCTTTTACTAATCCTACTTTTAGGCTGAAATGGTGCTGTGAACTATAGTTCCTATAAGTTCCTGTATGTGTTGGTACTATATAGGTTGTAATATTGGGTTTATAATTGTGTCTTATAATTCTTATGCATAATAACGATACAATGATTGTCTGGTACAGTAGAACCTCCCTTTAATAGACACCCCGCTAGCGGACACCTCTCCACTAAGGACAGTTTTCATTTGAAAAGTTAACATTTTTAAAATTTAACAACTCTCTGGTAAGAGGGCACATCTCCCTAAAGGACACTTTAGCTCTGCAATTAGGTGCTGTCCTTTACAGGGAGGTTCTACTGTATATTAAAGTAGGATCCATTACTGACAAACCCTGGCTTTCCTAATATTTTTTTCCAATTCTGTTTAATGAATGTAAAAAATAAATTATCCTAAAGATATTTAAAAGTACAATAATTATAAATTAAGATTAATTGAAAAAGTATATATATGTTGGTAAATATAATAAGGCACAATTTGGATTATAGAAGATGATTTGCAATTTTTTTTTTTTTTTTGCTTAAAAGAGTGTAAAGTTTTCATATCAGTTTGCAAATCATTTTAGTTATTTAATTAAAAAACTAATCAATTTAAAAAAAAAAGTATAGCCAGTATGGAAACAAACCAGTAGGTCATGTAGTTACCCTACTGGGGATGGTATCAATGTTGCTACTGGAGTCATATACAGTCGAACCTCTTTAATTCAACACCCCAAGGGATCAGAGCTTTCGGTTGAATTAAAGGAAGTGTTGAATTAAGGTTATATGGTTATATGATTAGGTAATCATCTAACTCGCTAAAATATATATTTTTTAATAGCTTTGTAATATAAATTAATGATATTAATTGAAACCATTGTGTGTTTTTATATTATTTTCATGATTAACTTTTAGTATCAGTGACAAAATGGCATTAATACATATTTTAGAAACATAAATAATTGTAACAAATAAATTTATTGGCAATGTGTTTCTTTTCAGTAATATAATCAAATATTAACTCTACAGACATTAAAATATTAAATATAATATATTAAATAATATTTTATTCTAATTGAAAAATATAGCAGTTGAAAGGAAATAAATATGGTAAATAAAAAGAAAATTTTAAAATATTATTTTAAAATAATCATGAAGATCTTTTAAAAAAATCCTTTATAGATATCTGTTTTTGCACTGAAATCCTATTCAGGATGTATTCCAGATGGCATTTTGAAAAAACATGCATGCCTTTCTTCCTCTGAAATGTCTTTTAATAAATAAATTTTAATGTATTAAAGGCATCCACTGCTGCTGCAGGTGTTATTGATTTTGTGTTTAAATCTTTTATAATAACACAGAAATGGAATATTGAAATAAAATGTTATCATAATCATTGTTGGATCATTTTATAAAGATTTATTTATTTAAAAAGAAATTATTTATAAATTTAAAAATAGCTAAAATATTTCAATGTTAAAAATAAAAAAATAAAAATTATTATTAGTTAGCGCATGATGCCGAAATTCCCGCGTAAAAAAAACAACAATAACATCCGCGAAATTGCGCAACGGCACTGCAAAGTGAAACTTAAACTAACCAGAAACCAAAAGTGCGCAGGCGCGATCGTATCGACGCCCGCTGTTGCCGATCGTCGCCGCCCGCCGATGCTGATCGTCGCCGCCGTAATACCGTTTAGCGGTAAAGTTGCATGTAAAATAACATTCAACTGTCGAAATTCGAATTTTAAAATGGTCGAACTATCGGAACTGTCGTATTATCGATACTGTCGAATTACGGTTTGTTATTTGATAGGCCGGAGGTCGGGACATCGGAACATGGTCGAATTATCGCCGAGTGTCGAATTGGGGTGTGTCGAATTAACGAGGTTATACTGTACTTTGTTGTTAGAGCTGGGTGAATACATATAGAACCATATACAGTAAAACCCTTCTATAGTGAACCCCAATGGGACAGAGCTTTTGGTTCACTATAGCCATGGTTTGGCCATTTTTTTAACTTTTCCAAATGTTTAGACTGTATAATTAAAAAACAGCCATACAAACAGGAAAAGGCAGCCACTTAATAATGGTCACTTTGTTTTAATTCCCTAAATTTACCTATTTCTTTACAGTAATGCTGAATATCAAAAGAAGTAATTTGATAATAGGTTCTTCTTATCATTAACATAAATGCTTATATATAAACCTACTAGCCGAATGACCCGGGCAACGCCCGGGTTTTACCCTATTAAATGTACCCTATTCAAATACTATTCGTTACAATTATAAATTGGCGCCGTGGATGTCACTCTTGTGAAACGTCCCGCTCCAAACTTTGTGTCTGAGAAACGATATTTTTATAGAAAGATGATCTGGTTTTGTTTTCTGCTCGAATGAATGTTTTTCTGTTAGAATTTTGTTCCTGCATACAAAATAATGAACTGGTTTCACCCGTGGTCTCTGCTTTTTGGAATTTTTCCCGATATAATTTTGTATCTGATAATCAAACATGATACAGCAATATCGTCATCATCATTTTCTGACTAAAAATATATAGTTTTAATAATTGATTTATATATTTTTTAAAATAGCCTATCGTCTTCCCCGTATTCTTTTACCTATGTATGGAAATTTTGGTTTGAATTAGTGAACTACTGCGAATTTGTATACCGGACATACAGACAGACAAACATACAAACATTCATTTTTATATATATAGAGATGTATTATTTAAAAATTAAGCCAAATCCCCCAGGGCAAAAAATTATTAATTATATATTTGAAAGGTATAAGAGTATTTTAGAACATCTTTCTCAAATAATATAATACTATATTTATTTGAAAAAATTCCTCTAATACCTTGTTGTTTGAAAGTGAAAAGTGAAATTTGAAAATAAGAATTGTCTTAAAATATCGTTATTTTCTATCAAAGTAATAAAGCTCCGTGTATTCTGAATCAATTGAGGATGAATAAAAAGTATCCAATTCAGAAAAATCGGACTGGAAACATGTTGATACGATAGCGCGATCGGTAAAATTGTGAATAAAAAACGCCAATTTGCAAACAGAATCGGTGGTAAAACGGCCGGCCAGGGGGAATATCCACGAACCCTGAATGAGTCATATACCTAACAAGAATTCCATTCTAAAAATAGAACTGTAGTGATAGTTTTTGAGAATTTATAAGTGATTTGTTTGTGGCCCATGAGACACGGGGGAACTTGGGGAAATATTTTTTTTTCTTCTTCTTCTTCTAATTCCAGTTTCCACATATTCTTCTGAAGTGTATATTAAATTTTGTTTTTAACCCTATCGATGCGAGAGCCGATATAATCGGCCCGACTGCTTTAAAGCGGAAGTGCGTAAGCCGATATAATCGGCCCGCATAAGCAGGGTCATTTCCCCCCCTTTTGTTGACTCAGGTTTTTCGTCTGCCATTTTTAGATATAGGGGGGGCTTCAGGTCATCTCCCTCTCTCGTTCTGATTGGTTGATGGCATTGTTTATTGCCGCTACTTATATTTCAAGTTCACGTGCTCTGAAATGGCCTCCGACGGTGACTCCTCTCTTTCCCTCTCTAATGTAAGTGATTCCTCTACTGAAATCTATAGTTTAGAATCGGAATCAGATTCTAGCGATTCTGAAGACATTCCGAATGCAAATCCTTGGCTACCTGTCTACGAAAACCAGCCAGAACGACTCATATATAGATTCACCCCTGCTACCCTCTCCGGCACCCTCCCAGCTCCTGATGCCCACCCTTCCGAATATTTTTATTTATTTATGACTCCCTCACTGCTACAGTCTATTGTAGACCAAACAAATATATATGCCTCCCAATATATTTCAGCAAATAGGTCCACTGCAAAGCCAAGGTCCAGGTTTTTGAATTGGACCAACACCAACTTGGATGAGATGAAGGCCTTTTTAGGCCTTATCCTGAACATGGGCTTGATAAAAAAGCGGAGAATTTTTGAATATTGGAATAAAAGAAATTGGTCCTAAGATACTCCTGCTTTCTTTAGAATCCCAAGGGATAGATTTTGGTTAATTTTAAAGTTTCTTCACCTCAACAACAATCAAAACGACACTAAAGTGGACCCTTTATTCAAAGTTTCTCCTGTATTAGAAAGCCTCAACAAATCTTTTCTGAAGTATTACATCCCTGATAGGAATCTCAGTATAGATGAATCCCTTGTAAAACAAAAAAAAATAGAACCCAAAAGAGGCAATATATCCCCAAATCCCATGCCAAATTTGGAATCAAACACTGGGTCCTATGTGAAGCTCAAAGTGGCTACACCCTCCAGTTTGACATCTATGCAGGAAAGGCTGCCTCCACACCTTCTTCTTCTAAAGGGTTGGCATTTGATGTGGTATTCAGGCTAGTAAATAATGCCAATTTACTAGATAAAGGATACCACATCATATGCGACAACTTCTACACATCTGTGGATCTGGCTCTGGACCTGTATGCAAGAAGGACCTATTTGACAGGAACCATGAGGATAAATAGACGAAGTCTGCTGTCGTCAATTAGAATCAAGAAACTCCAGCCTTCAGAGAAACTATCGCTTTAGAGATCCAGTTTTGCTCTTGAGATGGAGAGAAAAACGTTCCCAAAAGAAGCCGGTCATCCTACTCTCAACAAAGATGCATGCTTCCTCAGATGAAGTCACCACAGCTTCTGGAAGATCTGTAACAATGCCTGCAATGGTGCAGGAGTACAATAAAGGAATGGGAGGGGTGGATCTTTCCGACCAGATGCTAAACACATATATAGATGAGAGAAGATCGCTCAAATGGTGGAAGAAAGTTTTTTTCAGCATGGTCTTCAGGGCCATGATAAACTCATATATCATTTATAAAAAAAACTGCCCTAACCCAATTGATCGATTTCACTTCCATATTGAGATAGTGGAGGCATTGATTATGATGGCCGGAAACCATCGACATCCTCCCTTCCACATGCTCCAACTCCAAAGCATAGCATGGAGAGACTGCCTGAGAGAAAGGAGCAAGATTGTATAGTTTGTTCTCCTCAGTTGAAAAGGCGAAAAAGGACCCGCTATCACTGCATCGTCTGCAAGAAGGGAGTATGCCCTGGAGAATGCTGGGAGCAACATGTAAATAGCTAATATTTTATTTTTGTTCGTTTTATTATACATTTTATATATACCTCTCATTTTTCAAAAATTTTTTTTTCTTAATGTAAATATTAAAAATTTTGCATTGTTTATATCAAATTTAGGATTTTATATAATCTTTGATGTATATTCAATCATTTATCAATCATAAATTATTAAAATATTGTAATTTTAGAAGCGTTTTATTAAAATATACCAGCACAACAGATTGATCAATTATATGACGCAAGCTTCAGTGAGCATGCGCAGTAGAAGTGCGCAATGATAGGGTTAACCTGTTATTCAAACCATTTCTGGCCTTAAAATTATTTAGAATTATTTTTTAGCCTAGGTTAAACTTGATATAGAATGCTTCTAAAAGGGCATGCTGCCACTGTTTTTTTTTTTTTTAGAACGCCACTCTTTATTTTTTTTTCTTTATTTTGGAAGCCATTTGTATTTTTCTTCTATTTCAAAATTGTCGAATGCAAAGATATTCTATTAAATAAAAGTATAATGTGTAAAAATTTATACAACATACAGCAAAAATAGAATGGAAATGAAAACAAACAATGCCGCTAATTTTTTGTTTTGAAATCGCGATCCGCGAGCTGAAACATGCTCAAAATTTTGTTGTTTTAAAAATTTTTTAAGTTCGTTAAAAGCATTGTATTTTTAATAGATTTTATCATTTTGGGACCGAAAATAGGTTCGTTATAGGGGTAGTTCGTTATTTTAAAAATCGCAAAGTTCGTTATAACGATGGTAATTTCAATGGAATGGAATTGGGAATCGCCGTGGGTTCGTTATAAGGGAAGGTTCGCTATATCCAGGGTTTGTATTAGCGGGGTTTTACTGTATATTGTGTGTCAACAAGTAGCCGACCGATGGTACATGTGACCATTAAAATTTTAATGCTCGTTTATTTTTTTATTTAATAATTTATCAGAGAAACGGCACCACAGATATGAAGGGTATAAATTGTATTTGACCATTGAACACTGTTTCGTGGCAATGTGTTAAATACAACCTGCCAGTAATAAATTAATCTTCGTCCTGTTCAGATCTTAACCGGTGATTGCATAATGTTTAGCCACAGCTCCAAACAACCAGCCTGACAAGACCTAGAACTTAACGACCTTCCTGGACTAGACCATGCACTGCACCAAATAAACATTACATCACTGCCCTTGTCTCATCAATATAAATAAAAGCAAAAATTTTGATTGCGTCAAACTTTTTTATATTTGAAAAATTAGAAGAAAAAAAAGAGAGCTTTCAGAGAATCTCCTTGATCTATACCATTAGAAGAAATGAAAGAATTTGAAGCTTGGTCATTAAATATATAATGTGAAGTGTTGTATATATATTATATCAACAATGAACTGAGAGATCCTGTCCTTTGTCTGGAGGAGGACTCTTTCAAGGTGGAGGAGCCTCCCTTCCTGAGAACAGCCTTTTATATTTTAACACTAAATTGTAAATTCCCATTAATTTTTGTATCAATTGACTAAGAGTGTCAATAAAATATTAATTTATATATATACCACACACAAAGGCAGACTCACCAAAGGCTGGCAGGTGGAGGAAGGCCACTTCCCAGGTGTGTGAGAGCTATATGATTTGTGGCCTCTACCTAACAGGCCACCTGGCGGCAGACAAAGAGGGAGGAGGCCCTCTTCTCAGCCAGGTACACCAGCAGGAAGGAGAGGATGAGCACCAGGAAGCCCAGGAACAAGGTGACCAGGTTGTGGGCCAGGCTGGGCTGGAGGAAGACCCGGGCGGAGGACTCGCCCCACACACTCTCCGTCCAGGTGGAGTACTCTCTGGAGGCCAGGTCTGGGATCAGGAAGGCTGGGGAGAGGGCCTCCACCAGGATGGCTGTGGTCCGGATACACATCCCAGTCTCATTCCCTGACATCCAGAAGTTGCTGTAGAGCTGGTCCTTGGAGTCCTTAGGCACACAGTCTTCCTCCGTACGGTTAGGCACCACCTCCCCGGTGAAGTTGCCCAGTATGTGGTGGGTGAAGAGGGTAATGGCATTGGGCTTGGGCACAGAGACACTGATGTAGAGAGGGTAGGGAGGAAGGCTGGGACTGGCAGGTTTGCCGGCAATCTGACGGAACACCTGGCAGGAGGAGTTGATCACGTAGCATTCCAGGAGTTCCTCAATTATTTCCTCATTGCTGCCCACTGTCGGCATCTCCTTGCCATTTGTCACCAGGCTGTACACCATCCGGGAGAGTGTGTGGGAGATTGAGTTCAACTTCTGTGCCAGGCCGCTCATGTCCAAGGTATCAGCATTGTCAAACAGACTGTTGTAATACCTATTGGTGAAGTCAGTTTCATGGTCAGCTAACACCAGACTGGCTATGTTGGCATATTTCTTCAGGAACTGTTGAACAGAAGCTGGGGGCAGAGGTCGGGACATCTTAGCAACTTTGAAAGTGGGGGAAACTGAGGTATTGTTTGTGAGAAACTTGATCATCTCTTCAATGTCAACCTTGTTGGACTCTCTAGTGATTGGGTCAGTATGGATCCAGACAGTCTTATTTGGTACCATTTGGCTTATTTCAATGAAGTGGGAGATATGCTCAAGTTTGATCTGAGCTGGTTGATTTTCAATCTCTGGATCCAAAGTGGTTGGAAATATTCCTTTTTGCATATCGTAAACTACTCTAGATGATCCTATGTAATCAAATGCTTCACCATTAAAAACCATAAAGACTATATTTTGAATCCTTTCATAATTTTTGAAATCTTCTTTGAATTGATTCAGAGTTTTGGCAACTGAGATAAGAGTAATTATACCAGGTATCACAGAGTGGGCACCTGGGGAAACCTGATCAAACATAGAAAATGTATCTAAACGAGTCCCAATCACTAAAATAGATCGATTCAAATATTCTTCTGATTTGTTTTGTGGGAGTAATGGCAGAACTATGTTTTGATCACTAAGTGGGTCACAATATTTGACAGTATTTGGGCTGGAAAATTGGTTGCGGCGCATACAAGTTGGTGTATCTTTGGCAGCAGTCATTTGGCTATTCAATTGGGCTGAACATAATAGATTGGGTTTTGAAGTATCATTGGAAAAATTGAAGTTAGCAAAACAATTATCAATTGCTTCAATATCTCTATCATTTGAAACCAAAAATATTGGCATATTCCAATCTTCATACATCATACCTAAAGCAGGGTTGTTCACATTCCATGATCCTTTTTTACAATGAGAATATTCATTCTTTGGATCAGTATACAGACCAAAATTTTCATTTGGGCATGAACTATCTGGTGAAAATCTTGATGGAATTGTGTCGTTCCTATTCAATATTAAAACTCCATTTACACGATTCGATGATTTGAGAATTTGCATATATTTGGTTGTGAAAAATTGTATTGGTAAGGTAGCGATATAGGGAGGACTAGGTCCTCGTTTTATCATCCAATCAATATCCTTTTCATTTTCGACAACATGGATTGTGCCGATTGCACCCCCTCTATACGAAGAACACCCTACCTGATGAGTAGCATTTAAACGGCGAAAACAAAATTTGTCGGCTTGAATGTCATGATAAATCTTTGACCTAGTTTTATCTGAAAGAATACATTTAAAAGATATTAAAATAATCACTATGGAATATAAGTACTTAGCAAAAATCATTTTTGGGTAAACAACAGTTTGGAGAATAAAAGAAACAAGTTTTGTTATACATTAAATAATTAGCTCCTTTTTTACAAAGAGCTTCGTAATAAAAATCATTGATAATTTTTAAAAATCAAAGCTGTAAAGATTGAGGGAAAAAATATTATTAAATATTCTAATATTCATTAATATTAATTATCTTTTTACTACAAATTTTACCAATTTACAATTTAATAACAATATTTTTCACTTTAATGACAACATTTTAATTTTTAAAGGGTATTTTTCGACTATAAAAAGTATTTTGCAAATTTTTAAATGTTTATCAAAATAATTTTATTTTATTTGAAATTGGTCTATTTTAGAGATTTTTATATTGGTTTTAATCAAACATTAGAAATAAAGAATTTGAGATTTTTTCAAATAAAGTTAGCCACTGTCATTGAATTTTTCCTATATTTTCGCTACAAACTGCTTCCCAGCTTAAATTTCAGCTGTTTTAATAGCTTTTTAATATTTTAAAAATATCGAGTAAAAAATCGCACATATTGGCATTTTGGTTTAGATATGTTGGAAAAGAAGGAGTTAGAAGCAGCCAATGGGAGGCCGACGGAAGCGGATGCAGCGGCTAAAATGTGAAAACAAATATAGAAGAACCTGTAAACAACTTTCGAACACGAGAATTTGCCCTGATCTCAGATTCTTTTAGTGTAAATATTTAAATATATAATTAATTAAAAACGACTTTACTTATTTTCTTAATTTATAATAAATATAATTTTCCCTCCTGTTTTCGTCTAATATTTTAATAGTGCTATAAGCAGCGACACCTTAATTTTGAACCTTCAACCCCGCCGACCAAGAATAGAGGGACCAAGAATAGAGGTGATCGACTACCTCTATAGTACTTAGATCGCCGTCACAACACAGAGTGGCGGTGGAATCGCAATATTTTTGGCATCCCAGCCAGGACTGTTGAAGGTAAATTCTAGGAAAAAAATAATTTTAAGCTGACCATTTTGGAACTCGCTAGCTAACCCAACTTGCTGCTTTGGTTACAAGATGGCGGAAGAATTAATTCTACGTTTAAAGAAGAAGCGTGCTATTAACAGATCATATTTAAAGAAAACATGCAATAAGATTGAAAGTGGACTTGACACGCTAATTAGAATTGATCTTGAAGAATTATTAGAACAATTGAATGAATCATTTAAGAACTTAAATTAGTGGATCACGAAATAGAAGCGCTTCTTGAAACTGACGATTTAGAGAGGGAATTACAAGGCGTAGAGGAATATCGAGAGAAATATATTACTTGGAGATTTAGGGCAAATAAAAAGATTCGCCAATCAGATTTTCATGGCGAAAATATACCGATTTCACGAATAGATGAAAATAAAATGAGACATTATGTACCTTCCTGCACGACTGTGAAACTTCCGAAATTGATGATATCAAAATTTTATGGAAACTTTAGTGAATGGCTGACGTTCTGGAATTCTTTTGATGTGTTGGGGCACGTTTTTGTAACCATACCCCAACAGAAGGCGTATGTATAATCAAATCAAATGGATACATGGCTTCCCTCCCACATAGACTTACAGACCTTTTTTTTTTTTGCCCAGAAACTTAGACACTTGGTGACACCAGACTTCCATGCCGAAAGCTGATGCCTGGTAAAGAAGAAGACATCCAGAGACATCCGAGCTGGAAACTGTTGTTTCATATGTACATATATTCCCCTCACCAAAAATTTAGGTAAAGGTGACCAGAAAAAAAAAAAAAGGAGAAAAATGGAGAAGGAAGATCTCTAAAGACTGAAACTTATAAAATATCCTTCCAGAGAAAGGAAAGCATCACATTACAGTCCAGGTAAAAAGGGCCTGGGTCAATTTTAGCCAAGACGGGGGGGCGATATATATACCATCCCGAGAAAAAGGGAGGATTGTATTTCAACCCATGTGGAAGGACAGAGGGAGGGAGTCTGAAATCTTACACTACCGCAGGGGTAGTTTCTCTCTTTAGATTTTTTTGTTTTTGTAATACTATATGTTCTATTTGAAGGGGAGAGGCCTGGGGCGTCTATGAAATTGATACTGGAGCCGTTGGCCATTTTGATTGGTGTTTCTTTCGGCGAATGAAAATGGAGAATGAGATGATATAAAAGAAGGTTCTTTGCCAAAAAAACAAGATTCGATCGGAGTCGCTCAGTGAGAAGGACGATTTTTAGACGGGCCTGAGACGTAGAGGAGACCAGACCTTGCCGCCGCTTTCGAGAGAAGGTAAGCCCCTTGCCATTATGGCTTAGCCCCCCTCCTTTTTTTTTTTTTTGAACAGAAGCTAATCTATTTAGATTCTGAATGGGCCCTAAAGGGCTTTAAGTGACTTAAAAGGAGTGTTAGGGTTCGTATATTTTGTCCCGCTAGAATAGATGGAGATCTAGGTTCCCCCCCCCTTTTGTGTAGTAGCCAACCTAGATTTCGCATGGGCCCTAAAGGGCTATAAAGTAACTTCAGGTCACCTCTACCTAAATTTTACTATGTAAATAGCATATCTCGTCAGTATAGACATGTTCCCAAATTTTAAGATATTTAAATAAATATCTAGAGAAATTTTCTTGTGTTCTCTGTTACCTATTTCATACATAATTTGCTTTATGGTGATATTCCAACTGTTTAAATGAAATGTTGTATGTTTATTACCTATTTGAAGGGAATGTTACTAATAATCAAGTCTCCCATAAATTACCGGCCACATACATTGCCGCGAGTGTCTGTGTTTTAGTGTTTTATAGATTGCCCAATTTAATAACGATATCATGGGTTGTCTGATAATATTGTATAATAGTGTCGCGACTGTTTCCATCTTTAGACCATTGTTCTGACAATATTATATGCTCGATCCTTGCTTTAGCTCAACTCTTAATCAATTACAGAGTTTTTCCCCCTTTTCTTTTTTATTTATTTTATTTATCCTGTTTGCATAAATTGCATTACATGTGATGATGTAAAGACATATGCCGATAGTGCATCACTGACAGCTGTGCTGCTATTATACAACATTAAGGTCTTGCTGTGGGTTATATACATGGGGTTGTTGTCCTAAATTGCTATATATATATATACTTAAGTAAGGAAACTTTTAATAAGATACATCGTGTATCCTCCCTTTTCAACTATCCAAACCCGGGAACCCATCAATGTCGCCCGCCGCGGGGCTCGAATTTAGTATATGTTTCTTCCCCTATACTTTAGAAATATATACCTAATGAAAAGCCATACTATTTTTAAGTATTGGTGAAGTAGTCCACGCATCCTGAGATTAACAGTCTATTATAAATCGTGAATTTTAATTTATGCTTTCCGTTTCACGGGCATTTTATCAGGCAATGAAAGTTATGTTGAGGCGGTGTATACCGCATCTCTCGCCGCTGAAGTCATGCATGACGGGTTAGCACGGGATTGACGCCTGGACGGGTTTCCACTGGGATTAATCGAGCTTGCGAAAGAACTAGAAGAAGTGTGACATGTCACGCCACTGTACTAAATTAATAATTGAGAAGATTTATGTTGAGCCAACTGAAATTAGTAAAGAATTAAGAGATTAAGGTCTTATTCTTTGAGTTTTACACTAATTTCAATTACGCGATATGGACGGCGTTATAAGTTGGGTGGAAATGATTCGGCCGCAATGGGATGGTCTCCTGGAGGTGGTACGATCAAATACTTACTTATTGAATGCCGGGCGGGATCGCGTGAAGCATTAAATGACATCGTGAAATGCTTAAAGAAACACCCTAGAAGATTGGGGATCGACAAAATGACGACATGGAAAATGCTCAACATTGTACATTGGCAGCAAAATGATATCTTGCTATTGTATGGACGACCACTCCTTCCTGAAATGTGCAGCGGATGTTAGTCCCAGAATTAGGTCCTTGAGGCGACACTTTCCTGTGCAGATGACATAAAGACGCATGACAAAACAGCACATGAGCATTTAAACTAGCTTCAATTCCTGCCATTAATTAATTTAGTTGACCAATAGCTATAGAACCGCTGGAGACCTCCATACCCTGTGTGAATATTTTAGTGAGAAATGAGCGATTCAATTCTATGAGCCATGAGGTATCCTGTAAGATCAGAGCTGTACCCCATTCAATTTTTTTTTAATAGTAGCCAGTGCGAGATATTTCCAGAATGTTTGTTTCTTTCTCTAACTGTCATATAATTCGGAAACTAGAAAACTACACTATTTTGATACAGTTTACATCTAGCATCCATGTGAACTCAATATGACTATTGAAAGTAGATTGAAGATGAATGAGCGAGCCAACCTAAAGAGAACGAGTTTAATATGCTTACAATCAGTAGTTGAAACAGACTATTCGCACAATTTTGTTATGTTCTCTCTCTAAATGATCTATGACATTATAGGTTTTCTTAACAAGGTAACTACCCCGCCGAGTGTATATGGAGTTATAAAGCTTAAGGGTCATAGGCTGTTGGAATAGAGTAGTTCAAAATTAAGAGTGATAATAGATCGGGATCCAGATCCCGATGACGGGTTTCGAGGAAACACCAGAGGGATGAAAAGGCAGTGAAATGTGTAGAAAATGATGGAAGAGAGATGAGAGAGAGGTGATGAAAGAGGTGTTGAAAGTGATAAAAAGAGTGAGAAAGCGTTGAATGTTGATGAGAAAGAGATAGAGAGATGCAGAAAGATGTTGAAAGAGAAAGAATTGGAAAGGGTTGGATAAAGAGTTTTGTAAATAGTAGATAAAGGTTGATAGAAGAAAGTACATTTAATGTATAAAGCGTAGCTGTCGACCGCAATATCGCCTCGATAGAACTATTTCTTTTAAAATAAGACATATTATGCACTGGGGGTTTGTGTAAGCTGATTTACATAAGTTTCAGCGATTGTATACACTATTTAATATAGATAGGTCTTTATTAATTACAATATTAGGTTATATATTAAATAGCAAATAGGTCTTAGTGTTATGGTGAACTTTAAACAGTTTGCAGTTTTTTTTTTTAAACATGTGTTCTAGTGCTAAGTGTTGAAAGGAGCTTTAACACCATGTTTCAGGGTTTGTGTGTTATTTGTCTCAACCTTGTCTTTGTGCAGAATACCGTCTCACAACCTTACTGTAGTGTTTGTTGCCACCTTTAAAGATCTTCACAATTTGTTTTAATATTAGTGTGTCATTTAGAGAAAATTGTCACAACCTTATCCTTGTATAGAACACCATTTTACACCGTTTTATTTAATAAGTTATATGAGAGATTTTAGATATAGTATAAGAGTTACTATTTACATGAGCCAAATCGACCCAACAGTTAGAGCAAGAGGGGG
Source organism: Cordylochernes scorpioides (assembly GCA_030710605.1). Taxonomy (NCBI): domain Eukaryota; kingdom Metazoa; phylum Arthropoda; class Arachnida; order Pseudoscorpiones; family Chernetidae; genus Cordylochernes; species Cordylochernes scorpioides. The sequence goes on along the minus strand of CP092865.1, from coordinate 121,925,368 downwards.
GAACTCAGATATTTCCTCCTTTCACGTGACGCGACTGTTCACCCCGACCGGTCGTGCCAGATAAGAGGGAAATTGACAGAGTTAGTGTGAACAGTTTAACTTTACGCAGGTCTACAAGGGTAAAAAGGCCCACACAGTGTAAATTCTGCTTAGACTGTCGCCACTAACTAGAATTTTGGAGTGTGTACGGAGAATCAGCTCGATAGAATGAGAAGTTTAGAGATTTCAACCTTTTTTTTTTTTTATTTAAAAACCATTTTTTTTTAAAGTAGAACTTCATTAGGATTCCTTTCTTTTTCTATACAAACTGTTTCTTGTTAAAACCCGAGTTTCAAAGACCAATGAGAATAATGTATACCATTGTTAATTAATTATTTAGTATAAATCTGAATTTTTGGTTATTATCGGGAGTAATAGATGAAGGAAGGTGTAGGAAATCACAACTTAGAGGGGGGCTATGTCTAAAACAACAAACCTAATAGGCATCCTATGGCTTGTGTTGGGTAATTCAGAAACCCTATAATCCCTGGCCTTCAGGTAGTAGCTTTGAAATAGGTTTCTAATGAGGACATGAAAGGTCAATCTTTCAGAGAAAAGTTATGAAGTATAGGGACCCTAAGCCAGGGGTAGAAGTTAAGTAGGCCCAGACCGTAGTCGATCCTTGGAAAGCACTTGAGAATGTTAGTGTTGGGTAGTGAATCGTAAACCCTATAAATCCATCTTTCAATAGAGTGCTGAGGCCGGACTACTGCAAAGGGGACAGACGCACGAGGAAGTAAGAAGAAAGTGACTTCACCCACGGTGGCTAGGGGAGTGACTCAATCCCGCTTTTATGAGGTGTCACGTTTAATGGTCCTTTATTCGCCATTATAATTTGTGTATGTCTTTATAGAATTGTCGTGAAAAATCGCTTAGTGTCGAGGCAAGGGCAGTTTTTGAAGTTACACTGATTTTTTTTTAGGTAGGTTAGCTTCCAGATTATTTAGAATTGTTAACAATTATTGTTAACAATCATTTATCGAGTATAAAGTATTAGTATATATAGAGCTTGTACAGAGGCATTTCTTTTGAGTAACATAGGGCTTTAGTTCCCAATTTGTTTTAGTTTTATTATTTTATTTGATTTCACATTGTGTCCTGAAATATGTTATTATTTGTTAGGATCTATTGATATTGATAAACGAGTATTTTGGCCTTTGTAGCAGCTTTTAACTTTAGTATGAGTGCATTCCGCGAATGATAGGGGGGAGGGTGTATGAAAGAATTGGAATAATGAATGTGTAGAAGGTTAAAAACTATTATACTGTGAGCCCAAAATACATTAGATTAGGATTAAGGACTTTAATAGGATCGATTTTATTTTATTTTATTTTTTATTTCGAATTTTGTTAGGACCGAGAAGCCTCAAACAGGACAACTACAACTCTATCTAGTTAGAAAATATTCGCTCCCTTTTGTTAGGTCCCTCGTTAGGGGGTATAATTTTCCTTTGATTTTCTTTTATCTTAGCTTAGCTTGAATTCTAAGGATTGTGGATAAATGATCCCTATCCCGACCCTCAGACTTGGAGATAGTGGAAGGCAAGGATCAAGCCGAATTTCCCACTCAACTCCTCCTCGCAAGAGGAAACGAAGAGGTATAGATTGAATTTTATGCAGGATGGGGGATTTGTTTTAGCCATGCCGTATAGCCTGGGGTATAACGGCGCGACCTTGGGTGACCGATCTGACACCGTAATTTCGACGCTTTTAGCGTGGCTGGAGCGAGGGTGTTGCAGACGGGAGGTCCTGTAAGATTGGCATGTAGGCAGAGATTGCCCAGTTATTCTAGACGAAGTGTTCCCGTCTATTGAATTTTTTTTTGGTACCAGTTTGATCCCCCATAGCTAGCGGAAGTTTCTTCTAATAAAGGATTCGCCCTGCCATACGTTTTGTTGGAATGAATTCGAGCATAAGACCGATTCGAGAGACAGAATAAGTAATTATTAGGACCTTCAACGAGTTTAGACTCGTTCCATGTTAGGATAAGATTTTAAAGTATTAGTTAACTATAAGGACCGCGAACGAGACACCAGAACGAGCCAATGAGTCAAAGTTTTAGAAGTGTTGTATTGAGGACAGTAGGATTAAGAGCAGTTATACAAGGAGTAGAATTCTGAAGGAATTAGTAAAAGAACCAAAATTTCAGATTGATAAAAATTCAAACCTATAAGATGTAGATTTATAGGATTCAGGTCAATGAATAGAGAGTATATTAGTAGACGAAAGTAATATGGATTTCTTGGAAGGGGGAGGTAGCTGAACTGTACACACCCCAGAGACAAGGTAAACGGAGTCACAAACAAAATAGTAGAAATTGATTAGTCGCTCTGCCAAAACAGAAAAATTCTCTTCATACGGTTGTCACCCTAGATTTAAATGGACTGTGTAGTTTAATAGAGGTCTGGGCTATGCTCCATTTGACCAAGATTCTAAATGACGTTCCCATTTGGGTTGAGAGAGTATTGTAATTAGAGGAATCTAACACATAAGAGAAAACACACCCTCCAGTAGGATCGGGATAGACGAATATTACCCAGTGACCAACTCGTGATTCCAGACTGGATAAGATTGAAACTTAACTGAGATACTAAACCTTGAACCTTCAGCGCACAAATATATATTATGTTTACATTTTCTTTTTCAATATGTTATTATTTTATATCATATATATTACATTATAGTCATATACTATTCATTTCAACAATTTTATTTTGACATTCATGATATTCATATTTATATTAAATATTTAATTATATATATTTTGTCACCAAATATAATCTTGTAGTAGTTTTCTTTTGTCATCTATCATGGGATGATTTTTATCACTTATATCTTAACATATTTAATCACTATCTACATGATATGTTTTTACTTCAATATATATGTTATACTCATCATATAACATGGAAGGATTCATTTTATCATTACATATTTCGTGCCTTATTTAATGATTACTTACATAATTTGTTTTCTGTAATTTTTATTTAGCAAAAGTCATCATGTCATAGGCTAATCATTATATACCAAGATATTTCTTTCAGCTAACTATAATTATCCTTTCCTTTGATTGTATATATATATAACTATACCACACGAATGTCTTGATTGGTACGAAAATAAAGATGCTGGCATGTTTTAGGAGTTGGACTAGTCAGTTATTTCTAAACGACTTCTTGGCGCCCAATTTTTTTATATATAATATGTAATAGGGAAATGTCCTAACTGTATTGTTAGCAGAAAGAAGGTAGCAATGAATCCAGTACCCCAAGAGGCAAGGATGGGGTTGAGAGGACTTACCACTAGGAAGGCCTACTCCTCAAGACCAAAGAAGAAAGTGGAAGGGTGGTATATATACCCATGAATGGTAAGACAGATGACCTTGCTTACTTCCATACATATGATATGACTGTCCCCAATAACCTATTTTGATAACAGTGTTCTGACAGAATAATAGCACATAAAAAAACCCTTTGCCAGGATGCACAATGCCCACTAATGTTCGGAATAATAAACATCTAGAATAGCATACCATCATTTTGATTAGCCTTATCTTTCCTATAGGTTTCGGTACACCTGACTTCACCTAGTAATGGAAAATGCATTTTGCTAGAAATGGGCCTGCTTTCATAGTAACTGATGAAAGGCAGATGAATAATGAATAGCACAAACGCATTTGTCCATTACTTGGCAGGGGGAGGATTGTTGGGGCACGTTTTTGTAACCATACCCCAACAGAAGGCGTATGTATAATCAAATCAAATGGATACATGGCTTCCCTCCCACATAGACTTACAGACCTTTTTTTTTTTTGCCCAGAAACTTAGACACTTGGTGACACCAGACTTCCATGCCGAAAGCTGATGCCTGGTAAAGAAGAAGACATCCAGAGACATCCGAGCTGGAAACTGTTGTTTCATATGTACATATATTCCCCTCACCAAAAATTTAGGTAAAGGTGACCAGAAAAAAAAAAAAAAGGAGAAAAATGGAGAAGGAAGATCTCTAAAGACTGAAACTTATAAAATATCCTTCCAGAGAAAGGAAAGCATCACATTACAGTCCAGGTAAAAAGGGCCTGGGTCAATTTTAGCCAAGACGGGGGGGCGATATATATACCATCCCGAGAAAAAGGGAGGATTGTATTTCAACCCATGTGGAAGGACAGAGGGAGGGAGTCTGAAATCTTACACTACCGCAGGGGTAGTTTCTCTCTTTAGATTTTTTTGTTTTTGTAATACTATATGTTCTATTTGAAGGGGAGAGGCCTGGGGCGTCTATGAAATTGATACTGGAGCCGTTGGCCATTTTGATTGGTGTTTCTTTCGGCGAATGAAAATGGAGAATGAGATGATATAAAAGAAGGTTCTTTGCCAAAAAAACAAGATTCGATCGGAGTCGCTCAGTGAGAAGGACGATTTTTAGACGGGCCTGAGACGTAGAGGAGACCAGACCTTGCCGCCGCTTTCGAGAGAAGGTAAGCCCCTTGCCATTATGGCTTAGCCCCCCTCCTTTTTTTTTTTTTTGAACAGAAGCTAATCTATTTAGATTCTGAATGGGCCCTAAAGGGCTTTAAGTGACTTAAAAGGAGTGTTAGGGTTCGTATATTTTGTCCCGCTAGAATAGATGGAGATCTAGGTTCCCCCCCCCCTTTTGTGTAGTAGCCAACCTAGATTTCGCATGGGCCCTAAAGGGCTATAAAGTAACTTCAGGTCACCTCTACCTAAATTTTACTATGTAAATAGCATATCTCGTCAGTATAGACATGTTCCCAAATTTTAAGATATTTAAATAAATATCTAGAGAAATTTTCTTGTGTTCTCTGTTACCTATTTCATACATAATTTGCTTTATGGTGATATTCCAACTGTTTAAATGAAATGTTGTATGTTTATTACCTATTTGAAGGGAATGTTACTAATAATCAAGTCTCCCATAAATTACCGGCCACATACATTGCCGCGAGTGTCTGTGTTTTAGTGTTTTATAGATTGCCCAATTTAATAACGATATCATGGGTTGTCTGATAATATTGTATAATAGTGTCGCGACTGTTTCCATCTTTAGACCATTGTTCTGACAATATTATATGCTCGATCCTTGCTTTAGCTCAACTCTTAATCAATTACAGAGTTTTTCCCCCTTTTCTTTTTTATTTATTTTATTTATCCTGTTTGCATAAATTGCATTACATGTGATGATGTAAAGACATATGCCGATAGTGCATCACTGACAGCTGTGCTGCTATTATACAACATTAAGGTCTTGCTGTGGGTTATATACATGGGGTTGTTGTCCTAAATTGCTATATATATATATACTTAAGTAAGGAAACTTTTAATAAGATACATCGTGTATCCTCCCTTTTCAACTATCCAAACCCGGCGAACTCATCAGATGCAGCTATTCACCAGAACAACTCACTGAACCCGACTCGGCGGAACTGCACTAAACACAGTCGAAGGTTTCGCTTTATCTGCGGACAATTATGAGAAAGCTATAAAATTGCTTGAAGAAAGATTTGGGCGAGAAGACATTTTGATTAGCCGACATATGAACAATTTATTGTCAATGAGACCACTCAAAACGTCAAGCGATGTAAGAACCTTCCGCGAACTTTTTGACAACCTTTCTGTTCAAATAAGAAGTCTCGAGTCACTAAACGTGTCCATTGATGTTTACGACAACTGTTGTGCCAGATAATAATAAAGCTTCTACCTGGAGACCTTAATTTGGAATTGAATTAATGTAACGTAATTAATGACTTGATTACCTTTCTAGAAAGACAATTAACTGCACGGGAGAGGAGTTTTAGAAACGAAAAACGGTACGGTACCTGGAATGAATCAACTTCTAAATCTAATTTAGTAAACAAACATCCAAAGACAAGATTCTACAATGAAAAACCAATTGCGACAGCTTCAGAACTTTTGAATTCAGTTCACAAATTGAATGAATGTGTATTTTGTGGTAAAGACAACCATGGAAGCCCTAAGTGCGATTTTGCAACTAAAATGAATTTAAACAAAAAGAGATCACTCATGAGGAAAAAGGCGTTTGTTATAAATGTCTTCGGCCTTCTCATTTAAGTAAATTTTGCAGAAATGTAGTCCGTTGTTCGATCTGCAACATGTCTTCCCACCTGGATGTCATGTGCACAAAACGGACTTTAGATAGAAGTGGATCTTCTAAGTCTCCAACAGTGCAAGATGAAACTCTCTCCAACTTATCAACCTCCCCAGACGTCTTGTTACCTACTTTGAGAGTGACCTTCAAAGGGAAGAGAACGGAGAAGACGGCACGGGGACACCGGATCCCAAAGATCATATATTTTACATAGTACAGCAATGGAAATGGAATACGAACAATCTAGAAGGCATTCCTTGTTTGGAGGATGAGTACCGACATAGTTGAACATGAGGTCTATACCATTCATTTATCTGACATCAATAATTCCTATCGCTGTGAGTTTGAAGCTCTAGGTCAACCCCTTATCTGTGGAAGCATACCTCCGGTGTGTCCAAGATCATTTTTAGAAGGGAGTGAAAAACTCGACGTGTCTGATTTGAGAAGAGACCGTATAGAAGTCCTTATAGTGGCGGACATCGCCGGGAGATTGCTAAAAGAATCGGAGATCAGGGCAAATTCTCGTGTTCGAAAGTTGTTTACAGGTTCTTCTGTATTTGTTTTCTCATTTTAGCCGCTGCATCCTGTAGCCGCTTCCGTCGGCCTCCCATTGGCTGCTTCGAACTCCTTCTTTTCCAACATTTCTCCCACCTTTGAGTTGGCGCCTCGACGACTCAAACATGGAAAGGAAAAGTTCAGTAGATCCAATCAGTTGGGTCTCTTGATGGGCCGTCCGTAACTTGACACAACATTCGGGGTTTCAATGTGATGTTGCTCTTGTTGTGAAGTCAAAGGGTCCTCTTCAGTTGTCAATCGAACTTCTGGTGTGGGAGATCGCTCCGTTAGAGGGTCTCGACATCTTATCTCGGGCGTTATCTCTAAATGGTAGAGTTTTTGAATAGGTCGTATTTTATCACCTGATGAAGTTTTCACTTTCGCAACCCTCACAAGTCCGTCTTTTCCTGGATAGAGTTTGATTATTCTGGCTAACGGCCAGTGTAGTCTCTAACCGATGCTCAGAGAAGAATCTCATCTGGACTGGTGGCAATCCGTACCAAACTAGGATGGACTGTGATGAGAAAGATTCCTCCAACGGAGGTGAGAGATGACACCAGCTCCCTTTGCGTGACCACACTTCTATCTTTGGATCTAGAAAACTTGTGGAAATTAGATGCAATTGGAGTCTCTGACGCGGAGGTTGAGAAGAAGACTCAATCATTACAAGCTGAAATGGAGGAACCTTTCGCCCACACCACGACGCGAGATATCGAGGGGCGCTATGAGTTAGCTCTACCCTGGGTGCAAAACAAGGAAAGGATTCCTTCGAATAGAGACCTAGCCGAAAACCAACTAAGTTCTGTAAGAAGAAAACTTGAAGAAGTTGGAGACATGAAAGAGTATGGACAAATCTTTGAAGAATGTATAAATCAGGGATAATAGAGTATTCCAGAGAGGATAAACTAGATGGTGTACACAACCTGCCACATCGACCAGTGTATAAAAGAAACAGTCAAACTTCTAAAATAAGGCCAGTATTTAATGCGTCGGCCTGGAAGAGAGATAAACTTTCCCTGAATGACTGTCTGGATAAGGGACCCAATTTAATAGAAATTATACCAAGACTTTTAAATAAATTCCGGAAATATGAAGTAGGTGTCTCTTACGATATTGAGAAAGCATTTTTACAAATTGGAATAAAGGAAGAAGACCGAGATGCTGCAGTTTTCGAAATAGCAGGAGTTGATCTAACTGGGCATTTTATCTTAAAGAATAAGAAGAAAGCATGGATTGTCATCTTCACATGCGCAGTGTATAGAGGAGTTCATCTGGAACTTGTGACATCTTTGCCTATGGAAGCCTTCCTCCAAGCTTTCCGCCGATTTATTGCTCGAAGAGGCCGCCCATTGATTGTGTATTCGGATAACAGGACTAATTTCCGAGGCATGACTGATACTTTAAAGAAGATTGATTTTTCGAGATTAAAATGTGATCCCACATTGAAAAACATCACCTGGAAATTCATACCGCCTGGTGCTCCTTGGTGGGGTGGATGGTGGGAGCGTTTGATTGAATGATGAAACAATTGCTCTTTAGGATTCTCGGTCAAACCTCCTTGGGATATGAAGAACTGTCCACGGTAATGTGTGACGTCGAAAGCTTGATGAACACACGCCCTCTGACCTACCTAACTGAAGAAAGTGAGGATCTCGCTCCATTGACACCTTCGTTGTTCTTACATGAGGTCAGAGAGGTTGGCGTTCCAGACCTGGACTTGATTCATAACCAGACCCTCTCCCGCAAATATCAATATATCAAACGTGTATGAGAAGATCTTAGAGAACGATTTTGTATCGAATATTTTGGATTCCTGAGACAAGAAACGAGACGCCTGAAGACTACCATACCATTCAAAGTGGGAGACATGGTACTCATTGGACAAGAGAGTTTAAAGAGACTACACTGGCCGTTAGCCAGAATAATCAAACTCTATCCAGGAAAAGACGGACTTGTGAGGGTTGCGAAAGTGAAAACTTCATCAGGTGATAAAATGCGACCTATTCAAAAACTCTACAATTTAGAGATAACGCCCGAGATAAGATGTCGAGACCCTCTAACGGAGCGATCTCCCACACCAGAAGTTCGATTGACAACTGAAGAGGACCCTTTGACTTCACAACAAGAGCAACATCACATTGAAACCCCGAATGTTGTGTCAAGTTACGGACGGCCCATCAAGAGACCCAACTGATTGGATCTACTGAACTTTTCCTTTCCATGTTTGAGTCGTCGAGGCGCCAACTCAAAGGTGGGAGAAATGTTGGAAAAGAAGGAGTTCGAAGCAGCCAATGGGAGGCCGACGGAAGCGGCTACAGGATGCAGCGGCTAAAATGAGAAAACAAATACAGAAGAACCTGTAAACAACTTTCGAACACGAGAATTTGCCCTGATCTCCGATTCTTTTAGTGTAAATATTTAAATATATAATTAATTGAAATCTACTTTAGTTATTTTCTTAATTTATAATAAATATAATTTCCCTCCTGTTTTGGTCTAATATTTTAATAGTGCTATAAGCAGCGACACCTTAATTTTGAACCTTCACCCCGCCGACCAAGAATAGAGGTGATCGACTACCTCTATAGAACTTAGATCGTCGTCACAACACAGAGTGGCGGTGAAATCGCAATAAGATATTTATTTATCGCATTTATGACGAGCTAATTAATCTATATCCATCTTATATTAATAGAATGCAAATTTCATAAGTGTTGTTCGCTAAAAACTTTCGTTACAATGCATCAATTTCAACCAAATTTTCAACATTTATGTAAAACGAGATGGAGCAGGTTTTGCTTAACATCAAAATATATTTCCTAACATTAACATGCCTTACTTCAGTGTTATCGATTAAATACAAAAAAAAAAATCAACAGAGTTAATTTTATTTATATATAAATACAAAAAAAAATTCAACAGAGTTAATTTTTTTACATACTAGCAAATAATCTCAATCTAAAATATATTCAAAACAAGCAATTTTAAGATAACACCATATGAAAAACAGTTGGCCAAGAAAACAACAACGATATTACATCTTTCTCACATATTCACACACAATCTTGATTAATAATTAAAACTAATCATTAACATTGTTTATTATACTTCATAATATATAATATTCGTTAGGCAAACTTTCACTCGGATAAAACCCGGGCGAAGCCGGGTACACATCCGCTAGTATATATATAAAACTAGCGGACGTACCCGGCTTCGCCCGAGGTTTTACCCGAGTAAAGGTTTGTCTAACGAACATTTGTTAAACAATTCTCTATAAACTTATAAAAAAAAAAGATATATTTTGATAATTTGAAACTCGTAAATTTGAATCTCTCGATAAAGTGAACATTTTTTCCCGGTCCCTGTGTGCCGTGTCATCCTGAATTTTGTCTTTCCTAATTTTCTACATTACAAAATCATCGTTTTATATAGTGAAAATACTTTCCCGGTCCCTTGAAAAATACTCGATAAATTGAATAAAATCATGGTCGTTTATGGAAGATGGACGTAGTTCCCGGAGGTCATCCGCCCCCCGCGCGCCAGGACCTCTTGATCCCTCTGATTGGCCAGCGGCCGGACGGGGGGGGGCTCTTGATCCCTCTGATTGGTCGGTGGGAACTTGGACTGACCGGCTGGACGGGGGGGGGGGGGGGCAGACCTAAGCCTATCTCCGTCGCAAGGTTGCGCTGCTTGCGAGTTAAAGCTACAAATCTGCAAATAACTCTAAGGATATTAAAGATATTCAAGAAATTATTTTTCGTAAACCTTTCCGGGGATATGCCTAATAATATCCCAAATTTTCACGGCGATTGGATGTATGGTTTTTGAATCCATAGAGGACACACACACACACACACACACACACACACTGCTCTTCCATCAGGCCTCTCATCAGAGAGGCCTTCAACATCATTGGGCGGCCCCCTGACCTGCAGGCCTGGATCTTCGGCGGGTCCGGCTTTGAGGACGACGCCCTGACCATCCTGGCGTCGGCAAAGCTGCGCGTCTATCGCCACTTTGTCCAGGTTGGGCTCGGTGGGGTGGAGGACCCGCTCATCGCCTGGACGAGGACCCTCGTGCGCAGGGGATGCCTTCCTTCATCCTCCATCATCACTATGTAAAAATTATGTATTCTATCTTTCTCCTGTATATATTTTTGCTCTCTCTCTCTCGCTGAATTGTAAAATTGTCTAGATGACAATAAATATTTTTCAATTGTCAATTGTCACACACACACACACAGACATTCAATTTTATATATATATAGATTGAATGTCTGTCTCTGTCTGTGTGTACTCTATAGATTCAAAAACCATACATCCAATCGCCGTGAAATTTTGGGATATTATTAGGTACATCCCCGGGAAGGTTTTTGAAAAATAATGTCTTGAATATCTTGAATATCCTTAGAGTTATTTGCAGATTTGTAGATTTAACTCGCAAGCAGCGCCGTCATTGCAACGATGATAACAAGTTTTTATCTATAAGTTTTTTTATCACTAAGTTTATTATCTTAAAGATTGTTTATCAAAAGTAAGATTTTCTACCTATTAATTGCGCACAAGTCAAAGTTAGTTATCGAGTATTTTTCAAGGGACCTGAAAAAATGTTCACTAGATAAAACGATGATTTTGTAATGTAGAAAATTAGGAAAGATAAAATTCAGGATGACACGGCAATTTATTTGAAACAAGATGAGATAAGGGACGGGAAAAAATATTCACTTTATCGAGAGATTCAAATTTACGAGTTTCAAATTATCAAAATATATCTTTTTTTAATAAGCTTATAGAGAATTGTTTTAACAAATGTTCGTTAGACAAACCTTTACTTGGGTAAAACCCGGGCGAAGCCGGGTACGTCCGCTAGTATATATATATAAAAATGAATGTATGTGTGTGTCCTTTATGCCTGACCAAACCACTCATTGGAACGCCATGAAACTTTGGGAAGTTATTTAGTATAGTACTGGGAAGGTTTCTAGCAAATAAAATTTTTGAAATAACTTTTCGCCTAAAAATAATCAAGATAAATATTCTAATTTATCTGTTATAATTCAACACAATCTGCTCTAAATATTATCATGATGATACGATGATTTTGTAGTGTAGAAAATTAGGAAAGACAAAATTCAGTATGACACGGCAATTTATTTGAGACAAGAATATTGATACAATTCCAAAGCAAGATACTATTCCTTTAACTTCCAATTACTGAAGGAATCAATTAATATTGATTTTATTCAACTTATCGAGTATTTATATATTAAAATGTTCACTTTATCGAGAGATTCGTTAGACAAACCTTTACTCAGGTAAAACCCGGGCGAAGCCGGGTACATCCGCCAGTATAACTATATATTCATTAATTATTTTTTTGAATATTGATTTCAATCATTATTTAGCGCTTATTTCCCAGTTTCATAAGTGGGTTGAATCTACCCAACCGTCCAGTTAGGTAAGAAAAATCTGAAGGGATGGGATTTTAAACTTATTTTTATTGCCTCTCTCTCTCTCTCTCTGGAAGTCCCTTTTCTTAGAGTGCAGAAAGCTAACCTTTGAAGCTAGTTGCCACAATACCTATTATATTTTCATACACCTTAGGTGTCAAGGTTGTGTTTGAATAGACTAGTATTTTTTTAACTAATAAAATTTATCAATAAAATTGATGCGAGAGAGAAAAGGGGGGGGGGGGGGGGGGGGAATAAAATTAATAAATATATTCAATTTGTTGTCTTGTCTTAAATTTGACCAAAAAAGACAATACAAGGTCCCGATGGCTTAACCTGAACTAAAAGCTCCTAGCTTTACAGTAATGCTGGAAACTGACTTGAAAATTATAAATTGATAAATCAATACCTTTGTTGCAGAGATCAGTAGAATTGAATCAAAACGCTGGATGGCGAGGCCTAAATTAGAAAACAGTGATGAATAATTTAATACTTATTGAAAGAAATATTTATTTAAAAATCACACAAATTAATATTAATACAAAAATATTATTCAAAACAATTATTAAAATTTATGAGAGATAGTTCTTTTTTCAGGCCTGTCAAAACCAAACGTTAGCGTCGAGACAGTTTGTTTACTGAAATTGCGAGGGTTAATCCTTTTTCTGCTCGCGCATGCGCGGGGGGCAACGGGGCAGTGTTGTCAGCGTCGGTTGGCCCAAAAGTACCTATTTTCGCGTCACTCTCCCACCTTGACCTTTTGAACTTTGCTATAAGGTCAATATTAATTTAAAAAAAACAAAGAAGGAATCATCTCAAATCTAACAGAATGTTTTATGATTAAATTTTCTCTTAAACTTCAATTAAACCTAATCGGTAACTTGACTTTTCTTCCAGAACGCGTGTAAACTTTCCCTACTTTTACTGGAGTAGTTTTCTCTTGCACTGACACGGACTCCACACCGGGTGTTTTCTTCCTGACGATCTCATCCTCCGCTGGCTTAAGCTCCCCGTCGCCTTGCTCTACGTCCTCAGATAGTACTTCAAGTGGGAACAATCGTTGAACTGCACGCTTCATGAATCCAGACTTAGTCTTAACTTCCACAAGGCTTCGCACATTGTCAGTTCCAGGAAACACCTTCGTAATCTTTCCCATAGGCCAGTTTATTTGCTTCCTGTTTTCAACCTCCACAAGGACGATATCTCCAACTTTTAACTGTGGTTGTTTCTTGCGATTGTCGTGATGCACCAACAATCCTAGGTACTTGCTTCTGAACCTCTTACGGAATTCCTTCAGGAGTCGTTTGCATTTCTCATAGCTCTTCCCAAAGTTACACCTGAATTCATTTAGATCAATCTCTCCTTCAGTTCTTGGTTCTCGAAGGAACATCTCTGGGGTTAATGGCACAAGGTCATCATTGTCCTCAGCAATGTAGGTGAGTGGTCGCGCGTTGATAACTCGTTCACAGTTTTCGAGGATCGTCACCATTTCTTCGTAGTTGACAACACGTTTTCCCAGCAATCTTCGAAGCAGCTTTTTGGTGAGTCCAACAATTCTCTCGATCCAATCTCCCCACCACGGTGCTGCCGGAGGATTGAGCTTCCATTTCACTCCAAAATTAACTCGATAAAGTTCGTTCCGGAGTCCAACTAGATTCGTCCCATTATCTGAGTAGATGACTGCAGGGCAACTTCGTCTTGCTACGAACCTCTCTACTGCTCCCACCAAAGCTTCCGTCGATAAGGAAGTCACCAGTTCGAGGTGGACCGCACGGTATACGCCACAGGTGAAGATGACGATAAACCTTCTGTCCATCTTCCAGATATAAAGGTCCTCCGAGGTCAATTCCTGTCACCTCAAAAACCACAACATCTCGTACGCGATGTTGAGGCAACGATGCTTCTGGTACGTCGACTCGCTTGGTTTCAAATCGTCGACAGCGAGGACATTTATGAATTACATGACAAACTAGTTGTCGAGCTTTTGGAATCCAGAATTTCTCTCTAAGTACTGATCGCAGCGTCTGGGCTCCACAGTGGTACATTTTCTCGTGGACTGATTTCACAATTAGCTCTGTGACCGGATAATTTGTTGGGATCAAAATTGGCAATCGGAACAGATCATCGTCATTTCGATTCACTATCCTCGTTTTCACTCCCCATAATCCTTCTTTATCTTGGAACGCGTGTAGCTGCTTCATCTTGGGATCTTCCTCACCGATCGATTCACTCTGTATTATCTTAACTAGGGACTTTTCAGCACTGTCTAGCTCCTCTTGTGAGATGATATCTCCTTTGTATTCAGAGGGCTTGAAACGTAGCATCCACGCGATTACTCTCAGTATTTGTGGTAGAGTCACTTCACGTTTTCCCTCGTATAGATTCAGATACCATGGATTCTCCTCGGGCTTTTTGGCTACAAATCCAGTCACCACAGTCTTCCTCCTCTCTTCTTCAATGGCTTCCAGATCATACTGTACTTTTGATACTGGCCAGTCTTCTTTCTTTTCCTGAAGCCATTTTGGTCCCTCCCACCATCCGGATTTTGTGAATTTCGATGGGGATTCACCACGGGATGGGAGATCTGCTGGATTGTGTTCCCCTGCGACATGGTTCCAATCTTCACTCTTCGTAAGTGTTGTGATCTCCTTGGCACGGTTGGAAACGAACTGAGCCCAATTCTCTTGTTGTTGTATCCAATATAGGGCAGGACTGGAGTCTGTCCAACATTGAATCTTCTCCGGACTTTCTTCTAAATTTTCCAGAACATGCACCAACAGTCGTGCTCCAATCAAACAGGCTAATAGTTCCAGTCGTGTAATCGTGATCCTCTTGATAGTTGCCAGTCGATTTCTTGCTTCAACGAATCGCACTTCTATGACTGACGCATTCTCTATTCGCATGAAGATCACCGTTGCGTACGCTATAGCTGAAGCGTCACAAAACACGTGCAATGTTGTTTTTCCTTTGATAGGTAAGATCCATCGAGGTATCTTGATCTGATCCAATTCTAAGGCTTGCTTTCTCCATTTTATGAACTCGACCCGTCTGTCTTCGTTCAGCGGTTCATCCCATGATTTATTCTCCTTCCAAGCATCTTGAACCATCTTCTTAATCTTGATTGTAGCTGGACAGGTAAATTGAATCGGATCAAAAATGCGATGGCAGGCTGACAAGATACTTCTCTTTGTGATTGATTTTTCCTCATCTATATTTTTTAATGACTGCGCATTAATGGCAATAGTGTCAGTCTGAAGGTGCCATTTCATACCCAAAATAGAGGCTGGATCTTGTTCTGGGATTCCAGGTTCATTCCACATCCAGTCTCGTAACTCAAATTTGGCTTGCATCATGATGTCGGAGGATTCCTTGATAAATTTTTTGACATCATGTGTAGATGACAAACTAAGAATGCAGTTGTCAACGTAAAAACTTCGGGCAAGAAGTTCTGCGCACCTATTATCTTGAAACTGCGGCAGGCTCAAATGATACTTAATGGTTGCAGCTAGCAGAAAAGGACTTGAGGTAAGGCCAAAGACTACTCGGCAATGCCTGTAAAATTTTAGTGTCTTCTGGTCCTTTTTCCACCAAAGGAACCGAAGGAATTCACGATCTTCTTCTCGAACGTGAATCTGGAGAAAAGCTTTTCGTATGTCTGCAATGATGCCATACTTTCCAAGTCTAAACCGCAAGAGTAAATCAGGAATGAGCTCAATCAGGTTGTCTCCTTTTTCCAGACATTGATTTAATGATGGGAGCCCCTTTTTCTTGCAACTTGCGTCGAATACTGGACGAATAGGAGTGGTGTGACTATCCTTGAGCACTGGGCGATGAGGAAGATAACTGCACTCCTCCCATTTATCCTCAACTTCCTCAATGAATTTCTCTTTTTCCCACTCCTCAAAAATAGTATCATACTTCTCATACAGCATCTTGCCCTGGACATTCCTCGTTGTAGTCAGCAATCTATTTTCTGTAGTTCGGCGATTGACCGGAACTGGTGGATGTCCAGCTATCCATGGTAGTGACACGATGTGCTTCCGCTTTCGTCTCGTTTCACAGTCTCCTTGAAATGAGTGCGGAAGGCTTCGATTAAATCTTTCCTAGATTTTGTTTCTGCTGCATCCATGATGCCAAGCACATCTAATTTCCATAAATCCTGAACGTCGAAACTGTTAACGTGAAATGAAGTCACGATCAGGCATGAATCTTCCATGTCTTTCCCTATTGCTGGTCCCATTACTGTCCACCCTAACTTGGTTTCTGTTGCCACAACTCCATTTTGCAATATTTGCATTCTGCCTGTCAGAATGCTGCTAAGCAAGTCTGAACCAATCAACATGTGGATTGATATCTCTTCACCTTGGCATATGTCAGTCAAGTTGATCCCTCGAGCTTTTAACTCATTGAGTATAGTATGATCCTGTACTTGACTGATGTGTCCGCAAATTACTTCCTGATCCAAGAATTTGAGATCATCCATGTATTCTTTGTTGAGGCTGGAAACATTTACTTTGTACACATTGTGCTTCTTTTGACGAATTTCTCCGCCTCCAAACAGATTGTGGGTAAGTGTAACTTGCTGCACTCTCTTTAGGCCCAGTGCGTCCACCATTCTCTTTGAAATATAGGACCGCTGGGATCCACAGTCAAGCAACACTCGAACATTATGCTTCCCCTTTGGTCCGCTTATCTTGACTATCAGAGTTTGTAGATAGACTCCTCCCACGGTAGCGTTGTTTAAAGTTGTTGACGTGAATTGATTGGCGGTCTCTTGCTTTGTTGCAGGACTTTCCCCTGAAACCTTTAGTTCCGCTTTTTGAAGATGAGAAGTCTTCTGGGCTTCCAAAGTAGGACACATAATGGGGTAATGCCTCCCTCCGCAGACAGGGCAACGTGGCTTAATCCGGCATTTTTTGAATCCGTGGCCAGGAAGCAGGCACCAAAAACAAACATTCTTCCCTTTAGCCTTATCTTTCTTCTCTGGTAGATGCATCCGCTGTCCACTGTAGCATTCTTGACTCGGGTGACCATTCCCACAAAAGATGCAGTTGTTTCGCATCTGAGTGGTGTTGGCGAGGTCAGTAGCCGTCGGCATTTTACTTCCAGTATTCTTCTTAGAAAAAATATTTCTTGTTTGATCGACCATCCTTCACCATTCACTCGACCCTCCCCCTTCACTTCTGTCTTCAAAAACGTCATGAGTTGAGTCAACTTATCCTGTACTCCTCTTCCGCTCACCGTATATTGACTTCGTTCCCATACTCTAAGGGTGTCCTCTGGTAGCGCTGATTCGACGAGTGGGTGCAGCATAGCCGCAAACTTGTCACGAGCGACGCCCAATGTTTCTAATGCTCGCAGTTGTGTCTCCAGTCTATCGTAAAGCTTCACTACAGACATCTTACCTTCGGCTCTCACATTCTGAAGCACATTCTGAAGCAGGTCACGTAAATAAATCTCAACAAGCATTTCATCCTCTCCAAAACGTGATTTGATATACTCGATGACTTTAGGGTAGTTGTCGGCACTCGGTGGAAAACTTTCGACTGCTTCTCTTACCACGGAGTTCTCGGCGGTGGCTTTAAAGAGATACTGAATCTTAGTTTCTGGAGGCATCTGTGGATCCCGGTCAATCGTGCTTAACTGACTCCAGAATGTAATCCATTCTCTTGGTTCTCCCCCAAACTTCTTGAACTCCAGCTTCGGTAGTTGATAGTTTATTGCTGCTGTGCCGCTGATTGTACTAACGTCATCCTTTTCCGCAAGAGCCTCGTAATCAGTCATAATGTTACTGAAATTATCTTCGTACTCACAAAAGGATTCGTACTCAGCAGTGAAAATGTCTTCAGACGCTGATTCTCGTAGCAGAGCTTCTTCCATCCTCATGTTCAATATTGAAAGCTTTTCATGGTGGGTCTGGAATCGGCGGAGGATTTTCTCTACATCTGCTTTTTTGACTTCATTCTTCTTGATCTCTGTTTCGAGCTCATTGAACGCCTTGGTGAACCTTGCACGCACTGGCGTCCTAAGCTTTTTCAGTTCAGCACTACTAACTGGTTGGTCAGCCATCCTGAGAAGTAATCACTGGTTCACAGTTGCACCTTTGTGTAATCAGTAATTCTTCAATCTGTATCCTGTCGACTGCGCGAAAATGTTGTCTTGTCTTAAATTTGAACAAAAAATACAATACAAGGTCCCGATGGCTTAACCTGAACTAAAAGCTCCTAGCTTTACAGTAATGCTGGAAACTGACTTGAAAATTATAAATTGATAAATCAATACCTTTGCTGCAGAGATCAGTAGATTTGAATCAAAACGCTGGATGGCGAGGCCTAAATTAGAAAACAGTGATGAATAATTTAATACTTATTGAAAAAAATATTTATTTAAAAATCACACAAATTAATATTAATACAAATATTATTCAAAACAATTATTAAAATTTATGAGAGATTGTTCTTTTTTCAAGCCTGTCAAAACCAAACGTTAGCGTCGAGACAGTTTGTTTACCGGATTTGCGAGGGTTAATCCTTTTTCTGCTCGGGCATGCGCGGGGGGGGGGGGGGGGGGCAACGGAGCAGTGTTGTCAGCGTCGGTTGGCCCAAAAGTACCTATTTTCGCGTCACAATTTAAAAAATAATATATATATATATATACACATAAAAAACCTTTGAAGGACTATTGCTGATGGCCAAAAATAAATGTAAAGGAATAGAAAAAGGGACTTACTGTAGGGGGAAAGTCACTGACCAATGCCCGGCGGTACTGTCAGCTGCTATTTGTCTTCCTGCTGAGTTTTAACTGCCACTTTTTAAAAATTTGGCGCCATCTACTGGTTCAAACCATGCTGCGCCCCTATGAGCGAACTCTGAGAGCCTTTTAATTAAAAAAATGCTTAATATTATCAAGGTTTTATATTGAATATACTACTCTGATCAGAAGGTTTCGACACTTTGCTCATAAAATCCTGAAAACTCAATATATTTTCTCCTGGTTTGTGGCAAACGCAAGCGTCGCCCTTGACTTTGAGACCTGCCAATTTTTAAAAATCACGCGCCACAACAGCGCGAGCAGCGGCTGTTCGAAGTGTAGCCATTTTGCTTGTTCTTCGATTTCGTTAGTCACGGAAATGGAGGATCAACGAATTTGCATTAAGTTCTGTGTGAAAAACGGATTCAAGGGTGCCGATTTTTTTTGGATGTTGCGAACAGCCTACGAAGATGCCGTCATGCGCTGAAGACGAGTTTTGAGTGGTACAAGTGCTTCAAGGAGGGTCGGGAAGAGACCGCCGACAACGAGCGTTGCCGACAACGAGCGTTCGGGAGACCATCCACATCAACCATGCCTGAAAAAGTGGACAAGGTGTTGGAACTGGTGCGTGAAGACCGACGATTAACTGTCAGGGAGGTCGCCGAAAAAGCAGATATCATTCGGGTCGACTCAATCGATAATGAAGGAAATTTTGGGAGTGAGAGACTCAACGCCTTTCTCGTTCCCAAAGATTTGACTTTTGATCAAAAGAACGCCCAGAAAGAAACGGCTAGTCTCAATCTCGAAGCGACAACCGACGACCCCGAATTGCTGAAGAGGGTCATTACTGGAGACGAAACATGGATTTACGGCTTTTCTACCCCACAGGCATTGGAGTGGCGCTTCAAAAATGAGCCGAGACCAAAGAAAACGGGGAAGGCTCCCAGCAAAGTCAAGGTCATGTTGACGGTGTTCTTCGACTACCAGGGCATCGTTTATCATGAATTTCAACAACAAGGCTCTACAATAACTGCTGACTCCTACCTGGGAGTTTTGAGTCGATTGAGGAAGACGATCAGGCAGAAACGGCCGGAGCTGTGGAGAAGCAAGTCTGGATCCTCCACCACGATAACGCGCCGGCGCACACAGCCCTCAAAATCTCGAAGTTCCTGCAGGACCATTCGACCTCTGTGTTCCCCCAACCCCCTACAGTCCCGATTTGGCCCCCTGCGACTTCTTCCTTTTTGGAAAACTCAAAAAAAAGTTGAAGGGTCGGAAATTTCAGAGCATAGAAGAGATCAAAGTGGAATCGAAGATGGCCATGAAGGCGATCCCTAAAACAGACTACCAGAGGTGTTTTGGCGACTGGAAAAAAGGTGGCTGAAGTGCATCGCGGCCAACGATGACTACTTTGAAGGGGACAATTTGAATTTGGTAGAATAATGAAGTTTTTTTAACTTATGAGCAAAGTGTCGAAACTTTTTGATCAAAGTAGTATATTATGTTCATTTTTTAAACTATAAATATTCAATTAAAAAAAAACAGAAAGAGCAAAAGACAATTTCATGCCTGATGTCTTTGTTGGTTGATGGGTTCAGGGCCTTCCTCTCAGTTGAAGGTTGACGCTGTTGGAGGTGGGGGGGGGGGGGGGGGGGGGGGTTCACAGGCTCATCTATTTACTGGTCATCTCCAGGCTGCCGAGCCTCACGGGTCTGCCTCCATCACTGAGGGGCTCTTGGCATCTCACTGAGGGACTCTTTTTATCGGGGTGTAGCAGGTCACATGGGGTGTGTAGACCGTAGAAAGGGCAGGGAGGTCTATAGGCCTTTTTAAAACAATTTTTCCAGCCACACTTTCCAGCTCCCACACCAGGCTTGGTGTAGTTCCTCACACACACTTCCTAATAAGTGGTAAGCTCCTGTAGCATGCTATCTCCTTGAAGATGTCCATGGGGTTTTGGACTTGGGGTAGGGTTGCCTTGTAGTCCAGGCTGCATGCTACAGCAGTCAGTTGGCTGTCAAAATTAGTCCTCGGTTACTGGAGACTCATGCCTCCCCTGCCACAACACTCTCACATATGGGTGAGCTCTTCTTTAATTTATTATTAACATTGTTCCCCCTACAGCAGACATTCTTTCATTCCATTTAAATTTACTTAGGCCATCAGCTAGCTATTTACAATGAATTACGTCATATTTGTCTTCCGCATCTCAACAAATCCAACCGTCCAGTTAAGGGTTAATATAATATCATTCAAAATTTAATAGATTTATTAGTTTTCAATGGTAATATTAGATCCTATTCCTAAATGAGTATTGACACACAGAAGTACTAAAAAAAAAAGAGAGAAGTAATAATTTTGGTGACGTTGACTTTGAACCTATAAAATTCAGTTTAAAACACATCTGGTGTTAGCTGGTAAGCATCTAGTAGTAGGAACATAGGAAAATTTACTTCCATCTTAAACAGTGGTTAACTTTACTTGAGAAAATCTCAAATGCCTCATTTCTAATGATTTATTAAATTGGATATAAAATGCATTTTTAATATAGGTTTTTAACTTTTAATTAGACTTTTAATTTTAATTTATATTTAGACATTTTTCATTTTAATTTAGACACTTTCATTTTTATTTAGACATTTTCAATTTTAATTTAGACACTTTTCATTTTAATTTAGACATTTTCATTTTAATATAGACGCATCGACTTTTTAAAGAAAAGTCAATGTGTCTAAATTAAAATGAAAAATGTCTAAATATAAATTAAAATTGTCTAATTAAAATTTAAAAACCCTATATATCAATTTCATTTAAATTAAAAGTATTTCGACAATAATAAAAAATATATGGTGAAATTGTTTAAATATTTTTTTAAAATGGAAGAGTGTGAAATTGTGTCATGTGATGAAATGCTTTTTGCCTTAAGAGTCAAAAATTATGTATATTTTTCAATAAAACTCTTTTCCATTTATTCATGCATTTACATATATATTTTCATATAGTATTAAGTGGTAATCATTTGTGGTTAATGTAAAACAATTATATTTGATAAAATTTAATATAGGAAATTTAAATATGGAATTTGAATGAAAATCGAAGATGCTATTCAACTTACTTATTTTACTCCACCAAAGTTTCCACCACCCATTTCCAAATCTGTCTGATAGGATAACCCATATGGAATACCTTCAGCATACTGTAGATGGACCAATGCCTATGATCATGTAACACATCGCGTCGCAGTGCCAGAAGCAGTCTATCCAATGTTCACCTATCTAGACTTTTCAATTAGCTCATCCAATAAGTCAATGCACTTTCTAATGTTAATTGCAACATTCAATGCTGTATATAATCACCCAAATTTATCTTTATATATTTACTTTTTATTTTACCCTTTTAATTTATTTTTACATTAACTTTTCATTGTTATCAATTATAATTTGCTAACACCTCCTTTTTATTAATAATCATTATTATCAGTTAGCAAAGCACACCCATTATAATTGTTGAGGATGCGGAAGACAAATAAAACGTAATTCGTGAAGGTATAATGTCTGTGAAAAAGGGAACATCAATAAAAATCATGAAGAACAAAGAATAATGTTTTGACTTGAAGAACAAAGGATGATCTTTAATTTTTAAATAACCTTGTATATATATGTAGTAATCCAGATGTGGAATGTGCTGGGCAGTCGTGGTAGTGGGTGAGTGATGGGATTCCCGCACTGGGACAGCAAGAGACAGAGGCAGGTCTAGATGGTAACTCCAGAAGGAAGTGGTAGACCACGGACGAAGACAGTCGGACCACGGGCGTCACGGATGCCCTACATCGCGGATAGGGGTGAGAAACCCGACCGTATGACGGCGTCGCTCTGAAAACAACTAACCAACTACTCTCCTTTGTCCCAATCTTGGGGGGCTTATATACTGGACTCTGGCACTTGTTGACGAGTTCTGATTGGTTCCCGTAATCACGCCACCTGTCAAGCGCTGGGTTATTAATTATGTCTGGCCACCTGCTGATGGGGGAATGAACTCATTAGCATAAACACCTGTTAGTCTGGTTGTTTATCACGTCTGGCCTTTGTCGTCTGGACTATGTCGTATTGGTCTACCTTTACCCCTTTATTTTATTTTATTGTCACTTCTATTATTCCAAGTTTGATACATATTTTTACATAGGTATTGGTGTTATAACAAATATTAGAAGAAGGTTGTGATCTATCTATGTCAAAATATACTACAGAATGTGTCCCCGGTGATGAAGGTTTGGTTGGGGGAATGACATGTAATGAGTGATGACCTAACAAACCTATTATAAAAAATAAAAGAAATAATTTGTATACAAATTAGTTAAAATATTATTAAGTTATAAGTTAAAAAGAGAAAGAGGTTGTAATGGTGGTGTATCAATAAAAACGTACAAAATGAATGATAAAAGATTAAGAGAAGGTATATAATACAAAATGGTAAATATGTTAAAATGAATCGTACAAGGAGAATAATATCTTATTGCATAAAAGATGAAAGGAAAAAAATATTTAGTTAGTTTATTAACTGAACGTATAATGTGACGCTAAGGTAGAAAAAGGGAAAGGGGGTATCTGAGCATGTTTCTGCAAAAGTAGTATCCCAAGCATCCTGCAATGCAATGCGAACTTGTTTAAGTGAGGCATTGTTTTCATTAACAGAAGGCCTAAGATATCGCGTCTGCATCATTAGCTCGGACAGTGGAAAGAGGTGGGAAGATTGATGGAGGTAAAGGGGAGAGGTAGAGGTAAGAGGGGTCCCTGTTGTCCATAATGATTGTGCCCGGTTGAATTGTGAACAAAAAAAAAATGAAAAGTTGAAAAAATGATGAATTGATATGATGCGTCGGGCGATGAGAAAAAATATATATATATCGCGCTGGATATCCTGAACTCATTATCGGGAATGGTATAGTGAGGAAGGAGTGTTCCAGTCGGATTAATCAATGAAAAAAAAAAAAAAAATGTTCGGCGAACTGGAATCCCTTGGAAGGTTGGAGGTTTGAAGGATGCGGAAAAGGAGAGGTGGGTGTAAGAGAATTATTGCTGTCAATTTTGATTGTGTCCGGCTTGTGTGGTGAAAAGAAAAAGTTGAAAAATGAAAAAAATGATGAGCCGGACGATGAGAGAAAAAAATAAAAAACTAACTGGGTCTCCTGAGCTCACTGTTGGGAAATGTACAGCGAGGAAAACACACTTCTAGTTAGTTTAATCAATAAAAAAGAAGAAAATGGCTGACGAACAATAAACTCTTGATGGAGGGAAAGGTTGGGAGGAAAGGTTCATGGGATAGAGTTAAGAGGTTGTAAGGGAAGCGTCAAAAATAACATTCTGAAAATCTATTAAGAAAAATAAAATGATAAATGTTTTATCTGTTAAAGAAATATTATAAATATTGTTAGTTGTAGGTTTTTTTTTTAAATGGTGCCTAAAATAGTTGAAGTTGTAAAATGCTAAGTCTAAACATGATGAGAAAAAGAAAATTAAATTTAAATAAACATATTAAAGGTAATAATATATAAAGGATTGATTGGTAGTTGAAGGCATTAATATTGATGGTTAATAAACAAAATGATATTATCGATTAATAGTGAAATGTTTTATCTACATCTGTAAGTTAAAATACAAAGTCCAACATCACAAACTAGATAAATTCTAAGTCTATTTACAAATAAATGGGAGAAAAGCTAGCAAACCTATTAAATGGGAAAATATTTTGGGGCACAAATTAGTTACTAGAATAAAAATAAAGATAATGGGGAGTAGTGGTGACCCATTGATATAAAATTATAAAAAATATATAAGAGGAGTACATAGGAAGGATAAATTTAAAGTAAACACACACAATAGCGAAAGTAAAAATATTTGGGAAAGCTGGTATACTAGTTACAGTTTTTTGTTACTTAAGGTGCCTTGAGTATTTACAACATAGTTTCAGGGATGTAATACAGGAAGGAGGAGAAGTAGAGATAATATAAAAGTAAAATAAAATATAAAAGAAAATTGATTTAAACAAAAGGTTTGCGATAGGTAGTGACGCAGTGAGAAATAAAGGAAGAAGGTCTGAATTGGTTTCTGCAAAGGACATCTCTGGAGTCCTGCCCTGCAATACGAGCTTAGAAGCGAAGTATTGTTTTCAGGGTTCAGCAATCTCAAGATGCTCTGTAAGTAGCATTAGATCAGATGGGCAAAAGGTGTGAAGATCGAAGGAGAGGTAGGTAATGGAAGAATATGGGAAAGAATTTTTTTCTGAGAGAGGTTAAAAAGAGATGGTGGCTCAAGAGCTGCGCTGCTGTCGGTGATTGAGCTCGACCAGATGAAAAATAAAATTAAACGAAAAATGAGTGGGCGCATCGTGCTGATGATGGGTCGAGCGTTAGAAAGAAAAAAAAAAAATATCTCGCTGGTTACCCAAGCTCTCCGTGTGGAGTTAACATGGGGAGGAAGAGTGTACCAGGTCGATGGATCATTAAAAAATAAAAATTAAAAAATGTTGACGAGCAGGAGTCTCAGGAACCGTTGAAGAGGTTAGAGGATGGAGGTAGATTGTGAAAACAGGGCTCGACTGTTGCCATTGATTGATTGAACCCGGGTTTGAGGAAAAAAGAATGAAATAAAGAATGCTTGGACGGTGACCTGGGTGTAAATAAAAAAAAAGTCGGCAAACAGGAACTCTGCGATGGATGAGGGGTGGTTAGAACGAAGGCATAGAAGGCCAATGGAAAATGATCAAGAGACGAGAGAAGTATGGAAGGCAGAGTTGTAAGGAATATTTTTGCTAATGATGGGTGCTAATGATGTAACAAGGGAGGGAGTCCAGCGCGTCCTTGAGTTGTCGTTGGGGTGAAGATTGGAATTAATTGTTCTTTTATGTAGGCCAAGATAACGTCTCACATGGTGTCATGTACAGGATCGATTTTAGAGATGGTGACTCTATAATTGATTGATTGTCAAGCAAGAGTGTTGAAGTAGGGCTATCTCTGCTAATGGTGAGTACAAGGTCATTCCAACCCTTTAGGTGTAGGTAAGGGAAGACGAAGTAGAAGAAAAAAAAAACAATTAGGGGGGCGATCAGTGCGTCCTTGATTTGTTTGTCGTTGGGATGAAGATTGGAATATTGTCGTGGCGATGGACGCCGTTTTGGGGATTTAATATAATTTTCCTATCCGTTTAATCTGGCAGGTTCCTCTGTTAGAAGGATATTAAATTTAATCTGTAATATTGAAATCGTGGGTGTGAATAATTGGGAAAAGGTATGCTATAAAAGAATTAATTAATTAACTATTGTATAAATAAATATGTTATGATTATGCGAAATGTGTTAATGGGATATGGGATATGCGAGAGGAATTAAAGTTGATGTGAACAATGTAGAAGTGCGAAATAAAAATGTATTTAGTACGTAAATAACAATTTAACACAGGCAGGAATGAAATGCAATGTGATATGGAAATTTTATGGTATGTTATTTAGTTTTCGCCTATTACATTTAAAGTTGTATTTGTAATTGTGGGAAAAATGGGAGGCACATTTTGAGATGAGATAATTTAAAATTGATATTTATAAAAATACAAATCTAGGACTAGTTTTAAATGTTGAGAATTTATTTTAAATATTGAGAAATATCAATTTGAATAGTAATAGGTCAAGTAAAATAAAGAGCGTAATAAATTTAATTATTAATACTATGGCCATAAATAAGGTATTGAAAAAAAACACAAATAAGTGTTTAGAAATATGATTCGAGTAATTAAAATATAATATGATTTTTTATGTAAAATTGAAAGTTGCATATTTGGATAATGCCATT
This sequence comes from Cordylochernes scorpioides, assembly GCA_030710605.1. Classification (NCBI taxonomy): domain Eukaryota; kingdom Metazoa; phylum Arthropoda; class Arachnida; order Pseudoscorpiones; family Chernetidae; genus Cordylochernes; species Cordylochernes scorpioides. The sequence goes on along the minus strand of CP092865.1, from coordinate 121,898,608 downwards.
TTAAGTGAATTTAAGAAAGGAATGTAAGATTAATAAATTGGCAAAAATGCGTGATTGAATATTATTAATAATAAAATTGAAAATGATTAATTAAAATTTATAATTTGATTAAAATAAAGTAAAAATGATAAATGAGAGTATGAAAGTTTTAAAAATTGAATAAAAATGATATAAAAAAGGTTATAATTGATTTTAAAATGAAGGTGAAAATTAAAGAATAAAATTTATGGGGAAAATGGCAGAAACAAAGTTTAAAGTACCTTGAAATGGCTGATGCTGGCTGGAGTTGATCTCTGGAGATGGCTGTTTGGAAGAAGGCTGCTTGTTGCGTGGGATCCGTCGAAAGGGGAGATGAGGGCTTCCTCCGCCCGAAGCACGGCTAGTCCCCGAATGGCGTCTGCCAGGCGGCCTACTAGGTCGTCGCAGTGGGGCTGCATGTTGGTGAGGGCATCCGCGAAGTAGTCGTCACTGACCTCCGTCATCCTCTGCTTGCTGCTGTCCTCAGTCATCCTGTCGACTTTAACGGGTTCTGTAGTAATCCCGATGTGGAATGTGCTGGGCAGTCGTGGTAGTGGGTGAGTGATGGGATTCCCGCACTGGGACAGCAAGAGACAGAGGCAGGTCTAGATGGTAACTCCAGAAGGTAGAGGTAGACCACGGACGAAGACAGTCGGACCACGGGCGTCACGGATGCCCTACATCGCGGATAGGGGTGAGAAACCCGACCGTATGACGGCGTCGCTCTGAAAACAACTAACCAACTACTCTCCTTTGTCCCAATCTTGGGGGGCTTATATACTGGACTCTGGCACTTGTTGACGAGTTCTGATTGGTTCTCGTAATCACGCCACCTGTCAAGCGCTGGGTTATTAATTATGTCTGGCCACCTGCTGATGGGGGAATGAACTCATTAGCATAAACACCTGTTAGTCTGGTTGTTTATCACGTCTGGCCTTTGTCGTCTGGACTATGTCGTCTTGGTCTACCTTTACCCCTTTATTTTATTTTATTGTCACTTCTATTATTCCAAGTTTGATACATATTTTTACATAGGTATTGGTGTTATAACAAATATTAGAAGAAGGTTGTGATCTATCTATGTCAAAATATACTACATATATATATATATACTAGACGAATGACCCGGGCAACGCCCGTGTTTTACCCGATTGAATGTTTTTATTCCAATACTATTTGTTACAATTATAAATTGGAGCCGTGGATGTCACTCTTGTGAAACGTCCCGCTCCAAACTTTACATGTACATTAGGTCAGCTGGTATTACCCCTCATTTTCACCGCTAGAGGCTCGAGCGAATTGACTTTTTGTAAATATACATAATTATAAAGATAGAAGCTTCTATAGAAGATAATGATCATAATGATGATGCGCGCGCATCCGTGACATGAGGAATTGATGAATTGAGGAAAGACGGTCGTGACTATATATATTAATAATAAAATAATAAAATAATTATAATAATATAATAATAATAATAATTATTATTATCATTAGATAATGATAATGATCATAATGATGATGCGCGCGCATCCGTGACATGAGGAATTGAGGAGGAAAGACGGTCATGACTATATATATATTAATTTATATATATATATATAATTATATATATATATATATATTTAGATATATAATCTTTTGCATTTAATCATTTCTTACTTTTATAATGTTGTGCCAAGTATATAAGCCAATAAATATATTTTATATCGAAATGCTCCAACTCTTCAATCGAAAATTAACAACAAATTGGTAGCAGTGAGTTCTAACAGGCTTAACTTCATGATATTTGAATTTATTTTTAGAAAGTTGAAAATAAATCATTTAAAGCTTCAAAATGGACGTGTTTAACAACACGAAAATGAAACCTTAAATGATAGAAATTATGCTATTTGGAGTATGAGGCTTGAAACGCCACTTGAAGCTAAACAACTTTTTGAAGTGATTGAAAATCAAATGCCAACTAAAAATGAAAATGATCCATCATCTATTAAAATTTATGAAGATTGGAGCAGAAAAAACAAGGAAGCCCTTGGATATATGATCTTAAGTATGGCTCCTGAGATTGCAATTATCTACAAAGGAATAAAGAATGCAAGAGAAATCTGGAATTCACTAAAAGAAAGATTTGAAGGTGAAACAGAAGACAAGGTAATGAATCTATTTTTAAGCCTAACTAAATTAAAGAAACAGCACAATGAAAATATTGAAAATTATATAACTAGAGCTCAAGGATTATGTACTCAAATATCTCAGCTAGGGAAATTGATATCTGAAAGAGAATTAGTCAGATACATAATTGAAGGTCTCCCAGATAACTACACAAGTATTTCTACAGCTCTAATTATGGATAGAAATATCTCAATAGGAAATTTAAGACAAACCCTTCTTGACTCTGAAAAGAAACATGACATTAAATGCAACAATGCCTTTAAAGCACAAGAGAAGAAAACATTTAAAACATGTCATATATGCCATAAACCTGGTCATCTACAAAACCAATGTTGGCACAATCCAAAAAACAAGAAGACTTATAATAGATATACAAACAACAGATCAAAATGGATTCCATTCTCACAAAATAATAAAGAAGAAGCTAATTTATCAGAGATTCAAGGTCAATCTTCTAATCAAAAAGGAGAATTTGCTCTCAATACAGAATTTTACCCAACATATTCTGATACTCGAATTTGGCAATTGGATTCTGCATGTACTTCACACATGATTAATGACAGATCACACTTGAAAAATGAAAATTTTGAAGAAAGAACCATCAATGTGGCTGAAAATGGAAGAAGCATAAAATCATTAACCAAAGGAACTGTAAGAATGAAGTATATGATTCAAAATGAAGAAGAAAACAATATAAAACTGGAAGAAGTACTTTTTGTACCTGATTTAAGAACAAATTTACTCTCAGTACCAAAAATTGTCCAAAAAGGCAATGAAGTTACTTTTAATGATAAAGGAGCATTCATTTAATATAAAGAAGGTAAACTAATTTGTTTTGGTAACTTCACTAATGACTTGTTTACCATTAAATTCTCTAGAAATGAGGAACTTAATCAAATTATTGATGAAACTTGCCTCAAAACAAATGAAAATTCATTTGATATTTGGCCCAAAAGGCTATGTCATATAAATGAAAACTATTTGAAACTACTCAATCAAAATCAAATGGTAATTGGTTTACAAAATTTACAAGGAAATTTAAATTTTTGCCAAAGTTGCACTTTAGGTAAAATGCCAAGAGAATCAGGAACTACCACTTTTAGTGAAACCACTAATTTTCCTCTAGAAAAACTACACATTGATTTATGTGGCCCAATGAAAATTTCTACTTTGGGTGGATCAAAGTATATGTTGACTGTTGTCAATCAATATACTAAAAGATTTTTCATAGAATTCTTACGCACCAAAGATGAAACTGCAACTAGGCTAAAAAGGCTAATTACAAGAAGAGAAAATGAAACTAATTTAAAAGTAAAAGCCATTAGAACTGACAATGGTGGAGAATTTATAAATGAAGACTTAATCAATTTTTGACAGAAAAAGGGATCAAACATGAACTCACAACCCCATATTCTCCAAGGAGTAATGGGATTGCCGAGCGAGCTAACCGAACCATTTTAGATAAAGTTCGCACAATGCTGTTAGATGCGAACCTACCTTTGAAACTTTGGGGTGAAGCAGCTAATACTGCGGCATATATTCACAACCTGACACCAACCAAACCTAAAGAAAAGAAAACTACAATGGAATTATGGACTGGTCGAAAACCATCAGTCAGACACCTAAAAACATTTGGATGCCAAGCGTATTATAAAATATTTCATCCAAAAAGACATAAACTTGAACCAAAAGCCAAGAAAGCCATATTTGTAGGATACTCCCAATTCAGAAAACCCTACAGACTCTATGATTATGAAAAAGATGATATATATGAATCTAGTGATGTAAAATGTGATGAGTCTAAATTAGGTATTCCAGAATTAAAACAAAATACTTCAGAATATGACAATATCCAATATTTTGCTTTAGACCAAAATGAAGAATCAAACTATGAAGACAATAATCAAGATGTAAATAAAGAAATTTCAGTTTCAAGTGATACAGATGATGAGTCGCACACTGATTTTACCCAAAATGAAAATAGGGAAATAGAAATTGAACCATCAACTTCAGATGCAATAATTCGGCCTCAAAGACTGACAAAAATGCCAAAAAGATGAGGACTTTATTGTATACAGTACTCAAGAAACTCCTAAAACCTATGAAGAAGCAATAAATTCAAAAAATAAAAATCTTTGGCACCTAGCCATGATTGAGGAAATAAATTCCATGAATATCCATGATGTATGGAAAATTGTTGATAGACCTAAAGATCAAAAATTGATAAAAAGTAAATGGATATTTACCATCAAACACCAAGAGTAAAATCCTGAACCAACATTTAAAGCAAGATTAGTCGCAACCGGCTAAAATCAAACTCAAGGAATCGACTTTGAAGAAAACTTCAGTCTTGTTATGAGACATGCATCATTAAGAACACTTCTAACAATAGCTGCAAATATGAACCTAAAAATAAAAATGTATGATGTCAAATCAGCATATTTAAATGGACACTTGGATAAGCCTATTTATATGGAACCACCACCTGGATTCCAAAAGGACAACAAGGTTTATTTTATAAATAAAAGCATTTATGGACTTCCACAATCTGGAAGATGCTGGTACAATGAGCTATGCAAAACTTTGAAATCATTGAACATCAACCAATTAAAGACAGACCCATGCATTTTTATGTGGAAAATGAAAATCACTATATATATTTTGGAATTTATGTTGATGACATTTTAGTGGCAGGAACTTCAAATGATATGATTGAAGAATTAATTAAAAAATTATCAGACCATATATTATCATTAAAGAACTGAGAAATCAAGACCATTTTCTTGGAATAAAGATAACAAGGAAAGAAAATAAGAATTTGTTATCTCAAAAGGAATATATTTTTTCATCGCAGTAAGGACAGTAGAAGTTTGTTTTATGTATAAAAGAAACATTCGCGCTTTTAAATCCTTTTATTTTATATCAAGAGGAATATATAAAGAAGATTTTAGGAAACTTCAACATGTTAGATAGTAAACCTGTTAAAACACCTGGAAGCCTTGGTGAAAACTTTGAAGATTATCAAAACGAGAAAACTATATCCCAAAAAGAATATCAAGAAGCCCTAGGTTCATTGATGTACTTATCAACTGGAACCAGACCTGATATAAGTTTTATATTGAGCAATCTATCTCAATACTCAAATGATCCAAGAGAAATCCACTGGAGAGAGGTATAAAAATAATTTTCAGATACCTAAATGGAACAAAAGATTTTTGCCTAGAAATTAATTCAGACCCAGGAAAACTGAACATAATATCTGATGCCAGCTGGAACACCACTCAGGATGCCAAATCTTTTGGAGGATATTTCATAAGGATTGGAAACACTCCAATTAGTTGGAAAAGTGGAAAACAAAGTGTGGTATTTTGGATAACAATAGTTATGTTTAGATAAATTGTTGAGATATGCAAATAAGGTTTTGCATAGTGTTTGTTTGTTTTACTATGTTAATTATTTTTATGTATATATATATATATATATATCCTTAATTTGTAAATAGTTAGTTCAGTTATATTAGTGTTTGTGAGGCAATAAAGGTTTTATCACTTAATGGATCTCGGTGACCTGGAGTAGTCGTAAGAACATAGAGACACAACATTGGCGGCGAGGATCAAGAACGTTATACGCAACAGTGACAATGAAGATCAAGTACTATTGAATGAAGCAAATACATGTGAATGAAAGTGAGCGAACAATGATGAACATTGAGCAATTCAATCCTAACAACGGAAATGAACTCTCGGGTTATTTAGAGCGCTTTGAGTCCTATTGCATAGCGAACGATATAGTGAAGGTTAATAAAAAGAGGGCAACATTTTTCTCGTTATGTGGAAGAGAAACTTATAATATAATACGGACGTTGACCTCTCCCAAGAATCCATTGGAGACAGAATGGGAGGAGGTGGTAACAAGGATTAAAAAATACTTTGATCCAACGCCAAATATAATAGTGCAGCGTTTTAAATTCGCGAAAAGGCTTCAAATGCCAAATGAAACAATATCTGAATTTATAACAGCTCTAAAGAAAATTGCCGAGAAGTGTGAATTCCCTGATTTGGAAGATAGGTTGCGTGATGCCCTAGTATGCGGAATTCTAAACGAAGAGCTACAATCAATGCTGTTAATGAACAGTATGCTAACATTTAAGGTGGCTGAAGAAATGGCATTGGCACATGAGGCTGCGGTAAAGAACGTTGCAGAAATTAAAGATGGAAAACCTCGGGAAGAAATGAATGTAATGGGAAGAGCTGTTAAAGTGAGACTGAGGGATGAGAAGAAGTTTTTTAAATGTTTCCGCTGTGGAAACACAAATCACAGAGAAGAGCAATGTTTCTTTAAAGATAAAAGATGTTTTAAATGCCAGAAGTTAGGGCATATGTCTAGGGTCTGTAAGAACGGGAACTGGAGGAGCAATCGTAATAATTGCTCGATAGGTGAGGAGGCGGAGGCAACTAATGGCCTTTTTAATGTAAATCAAGTAAAGGACACAAGCAACATGCTGAATTATATGGTAAGGGTACAGACTAGCGGTCGAAATATTAATATGCTCATTGACTCAGGAACAGGAAAAAATATTATTTCTGAGAAGACGTATATAGAAACTTGGGTGAAGTCAGAAAGGCCTAGAATAGAGAAGGATGCTACCAAGTTGGTGCAATGGAACAGACAGAGGTTATCCATTCTGGGTAAAATAAGGGCAGACGTAAAAGTGAACAAAATATATATCACAATGGAATTGCTTGTGGTCGAAGGTCCGGGCCCAAATCTGATTGGAAGGGAGGCGATTGACCAGATTGGAATTGGTCTTGAATGGATAAATTATGGCGACAGTGTATGTCAAATCACTGAGGAATTTATGGATGTGTTTAAAGAGAAATTAGGACAATACAGAGGTCCACCAATCCATATAAAGATCAAAAACTCTAGGGAAACCCACATTTCTAAGGGCTAGAACATTGCCATACGCAATTAGACCTAAGGTTGAAGAGGCTTTGAGGAAGATGGAGGAACAAGGAATATTGACTCCTGTTGAATTTACAAGGTTTGCTACCCCAATTGTCCCAGTACTGAAAAGGGATGGTTCAATAAGAATATGTGGAGATTATCGGAGTACTGTTAACACCATCGTGGAGTCAGATACTTTCCCAGTTCCGGCAGCAGCCGACTTGCAAGTCAATTTGGCAGGAGGAAAGGTATTCTCAAAGTTGGACCTTAAAGATGCATATCAGCAGCTGGTGGTGGATGAGGAGACAGCAGAGCTATTGGCTATTAACACGCTCAAGGGATTGTTTAAGGTAAACTGTTTGCCTTTTGGTGTTTCCTGTTCGCCAGGAATATTCCAGCGACGAATGGAAAGTTTAATAGCCAAAATTCCAGGAGTAGTCGTTTACCTGGATGACATTCTGGTAACAGGGAAAGATGAAATGGAACATGACCTCCGATTGAGAGAAGTATTGAAGAGTATTCAAAGAATGGGATTGACTCTTAAGAAGGAGAAGTGCGATTTAAAAAATCTTCGTTAATTTTTCTTGGGTGCCGAATAGATGCGGAAGGCATACACCCTACTGAAGAGAAATGTGAGGCAATTGAGAATTTTCCGAAACCCAAAAACAAAAAAGAGTTACAGAGTTTCCTTGGACTATTGAATTTTTATAGCAAATTTTTAAAAGGCCGAACCACTGTACTTGAAACACTGCATAGACTACTAAACAAAAGCAATTGTTGGAAATGGAAAGAAGTGGAGGATAGAGCATTCAGGGAGGCAAAGAATTTGATTCAATCCGATTTAGTGCTAACACCCTATGATGCCAGAAAACCCCTGGTCTTGGCTTGTGATGCATCACCCTTTGGAGTAGGATCAGTGCTTTCGCACGTGGAGGAAGGAATGGAGAGACCCATTGCGTTTGCTTCGAGAACTATATCTCAGACGGAAAGAAGGTATGCACAAATAGATAAGGAAGGGAAAAAAAAGAAAAAAAATGTTGTGTCTCTATGTTCTTACAACTATTCCAGGTCACCGAGATCCAGAGGATCTCGATGACCTGGAGTAGTCGTAAGAACATAGAGACACAACACAAAGGATGACTGCACTATCTACAATGGAAGCTGAACTTTTCTCACTTTGTGATGGAAAATGATGTACAAGCTTATTGGAGGAACTTGGACAAAATCAACTGATTGAACAACCAATTGAAGTCAACACTGACTCCCAATCATTGATAAATTGGATCAAAAATCCTATGCAATCCAATAGAAGCAGACATATCAACAGAAAATACCATTATATCAAAGATGATTTTAATGATATCATCATCACTCTCAAATACATCAGCTCAGAAGATAATCCTGCAGACATCATGACAAAGAATTTAAGCGGAACTGTGTTAAACAACAACCATCTACAGAACATTGGAATTAAGTCGAATGATGCCCCTTTTTGAAGACAGGGAGGATATTGAAGGTATAATGTCTGTGAAAAAGGTAACATCAATAAAAATCATGAAGAACAAAGAATAATGTTTTGACTTGAAGAACAAAGGATGATCTTTAATTTTTAAAATACCTTTTGTATTTAGATATATAATCTTTTGCATTTAATCATTTCTTACTTTTATAATGTTGTGCTAAGTTTATAAGCCAATAAATATATTTTATATCGAAATGCTCCAACTCTTCAATCGAAAATTAACAACAATTCATTTTAAATAGCTAGCTGGTGGCCTAAATAAATATAAATGGAATGAAATGATGTCTGCTGTAGCGGGAACAATGTTAATAATAATTTTAAAAGAAGAGCTCACCTGTATGTGGGAGTGTTGTGGCAGGGGAGGCATGAGTCTCTAGTAACCGAGGACCAATTCTGACAGCCAACTGACTGCTGTAGCATGCAGCCTGGACTACAAATCAAGGCAACCCTACTCCAGGTCCAGAACGCCATGGATATCTTCAAGGAGATGGCATGCTACAGGAGCTTACCACTGACCAGGAAGTGTGTGTGAGGGACTATACCAAGCCTGGTGTGGGAGCTGGAAAGTGTGGCTGGAAGAATTGTTTTAAAAAGGCCTATAGACCTCCCTGCTCTTCCTATTGTCTACACACCCCATGTGACCTGCTACACCCCGATGCCAAGAGTCCCTCAATGAGATGCCAAGAGCCCCTCAGTGATGGAGGCAGACCCGTGAGGCTCAGCAGCCTGGAGATGACCAGAAAATAGATGAGCCTGTGAACCACCACCAACAGCCTCGACCTTCAACTGAGAGGAAGGCCCAAACCCATCACCCAACAAAGACATCAGGCATGAAATTGTCTTTTGCTCTTTCTGTTTTTTATTAAATACGGATGTGTACCCGGCTTCGCCCGGGTTTTATCCGAGTGAAAGTTTGCCTAACGAATATTATATATTATGAAGTATAATAAACAATTTTAAAGATTAGTTTTAATTATTAATCAAGATTGTGTGTGAATATGTGAGAAAGATGTAATATCGTTGTTGTTTTCTTGGCCGACTGTTTTACATATGGTGTTATCTTAAAATTGCTTGTTTTGAATATTTTTTTAGATTGAGATTATTAGCTAGTATGTAAAAAAATTAACTCTGTTGAATTTTTTTTGTATTTATATATAAATAAAATTAATTCTGTTGATTTTTTTTTGTATTTAATCGATAACACCGAAGTTACGCATGTTAATGTTAGGAAATATATTTTGATGTTAAGCAAAACCTGCTCCATCTCGTTTTACATAAATGTTGAAAATTTGGTTGAAATTGATGCATTGTAACGAAAGTTTTTAGTGAACAACACTTATGAAATTTCCATTTTATTAATATAGATTTATAGTTAAAAAATTTTTTAACATAATTGTTGTATTCCAATTGATTACACACAGCGCTCAACGTTAATTATACTTTAATTAACTACAAGGTAAAGGGATTAGATATAGATTAAAAGTAAACATGGGGAAAAAAAAAAAGAATAAGTCTCGTGGCCACGCGGCCTCGCGGCCTCGCCTGGGTTACATCCACAGGTAGTGACGTCAGAGCTCTAGGGTTGCCGAGCCAGCAATCTCCTCCCTCGAAGTGACCTCCTATTCATGGATCACTTCGCCGCTTAAGAGTCTCGAATGATGAAGTTCGTGTTGGTTTCTCCCCAGTGGCTTGGTCAAAATGTCCGCTAGGTTTCTTCCACTTGTAACATAGTCCAGTTTAATCACACCGTCATCCACCTTTTCTCTGACAAAGTGATATCTAATGGCGATGTGTCTGGTCTTGGATCGGCTGATGTAGCTCTTGGCGTGTGCTATAGCCGCTTGGTTATCGCACCACACCGGAGTTGGCTCAACCATATTATTTGGTATATCCAAATGGTTCAGGAACTCCCTGATCCATGTCACTTCCCTGACTGACGATGATAGGGAAATGTATTCCGCCTCCATTGTGCTGAGGGCGGTGACAGTTTGCTTTGAACTTCGCCATAGGATTGGAGCGCCTGCAAACATCACTACGTAACCCGATGTACTCTTTCTGTCTTCCAGGTTGGTTCCCCAATCTGCATCCGAATAGACACACAGTTGTTCTCCAGTCCGTCTATAGGTGATGCCTAGATGCTCTGAAGATTTTAAGTATCTTAAAATTCGTTTCGCAGCAACCCAGTGTTTTCTAGTGTACTTTGAACAATAGCGAGCCAATTGGCTTACTGCATAGGCAATGTCTGGCCTTGTCCGCTGTGAAATGTAGAGCAGTCCACCAATTAGTTCACGGTAGGGAAGGTCTTGGCAGTTTTCTTCATCTTCTTCCTCAAGAAGTTCTGGTCTGGTTTCCATCGGCGTTGAGACTTCTCTTCCTTCCTGAAGATTGAACCGTTCCAGTAGACTTTTTATATAGGCTCTTTGTGTTAGAGTTACGCATCCATCCTTTGATCGAGTGAAGTTGACACCAAGCAGGTAGGATACTGGTCCGATGTACTTTGTTTCGAAGTGACCTCTCAGCAGTTCAATGCACTTTTCTCTCACTTCTTGATTCTCCGTCAGAGTAAGAATATCATCCACGTATAATGATAGGATTATCATTCCTTCGTTCAGCTTGAGCTTGTAGACACAAGGGTCAACTGGATTCCTCACAAATCCCTTTTTCTTCAACCACTCATCAAGGCACTTGTTCCAACATCTGCCGCTTTGCTTCAGTCCGTACAGAGACCTTTTGAGTTGGCAGTAAAGATGTTCCTCACCAGGTTTAACAAAGCCTTCTGGTTGTTCCATGTAGATCACTCTGTCAAGCTTGCCGTAGAGATAAGCACTTTTCACGTCATATTGGTCTATGAACCAGTTATTTTCAACACCTATTGCTGTGAGCAGTCTTGTCGTTTCGAAACTTGAAACAGGTGAGTAAATCTCATCATAATCGATTCCCTTTTGTTGAGTGAAGCCCTTTGCCACAAGTCGGGCCTTGTATCTTACTACTTGACCCTCGGCGTTGGTCTTCTTGTGTAGTACCCACTTACAAGCAATTGGGGCAGAGTCTTTTGGTAGTTCTGTTAGTTCCCAAACATTGTGCTTTCTCAAGGATTCCAATTCTTCTTCGATTGCTTCAAGCCAATGCTCAGCTTCAGGGCCTTGGATAGCTTCTTTATACGAAGTAGGATCTCCCTTATTTACTTCGGTACTGAGGAGTTCAGTTGAGTTCTGAGCATTTCTCTGGTTCCTTAGGATCATTGGATGAGATCGAGTAGGAGAAGGCTTCACAGTATCTTCATTATGGCTGTCTTCTTCTGTAGGTGTCACGTCTTCTTGATCTGATAAAGACACTGGATACTCTTCAATCTCCCGTTGAGTCCCATAGCTGTAGTGTTCAACTGATGGAAGCACCTCCCGGTTGCTGTCGTTCCTCGATACATCACTCTCTTTGAAGACACAGTCCCGAGATTCCACCACTTTCTTCATCTCAGGAATCCACACTCTGTAGCCACGTCCTCTGAGTGCATATCCAACAAGGTTACCTTTGACAGCTCTTCTTTCGAGTTTGGATTTACGGACTTGTCTTGGAATATGGACAAATACTTGACAGCCAATAGCTCTTATGTGTTTAAGACTAGGCTTGTTCCCTGTCCACAGTTCATATGGCGTGCTTTCACCATTGTGATTGTTGAGAACTCTGTTTCTGACATAGGCTGCGGTGTAAGTCAGCTCCGCCCAGGAAGCCTTTGACAGACCACTTCCAGATATAGTGCTCCTGACAAGATCTAGGAGTGTCCTATTCATTCTTTCTGCCACACCATTCTGTTGAGGTGTATACGTCATAGTGCGTTCATGAACTATTCCAACGCTCGTGCAGAAAGTGTCCCATTCTTTGGAACAAAATTCCAAGCCATTATCCGTACGTATTCGTTTTAGTTTCCGGCTGGTTTGTTTCTCAGATTCTTGAATCCACTCTTTGACTTTTCCCAGGGTTTCGCCTTTGTTTTTCAGGAAAAATACACTTGTATATCTCGTAGATTCATCAATGATGGTTAAGACGTACTTGGCTCCTCCCCAGCTCAATACGTCAAGTGGACCCATCAAGTCCGCATGCACCAAGTCCAACGGCATGATTTCTTTTTCCTCCTTGTGTGAGTGTTGAAGGAATGGCAGACGGTAAGACTTGCCGATCAAGCAGTCTTCGCACTTTTCTGGCTTTGCCGGGCTGCAATTAAGTCCTTTTACGCTTTGGTTCTTGGCCATCTTTGCTATCGTATATGCATTTACATGCATCAGCCTTTTGTGCCAAAGTTCCAGTGTAAGCTCTTCCTTGCATTCAGATGCAAGAGATACACGATCATTCTGATCCATCGGAGAGGATGGAGTAGTCTGGACGTAGTAAAGTCTACCCAACTTCTTTCCCTCTATCAAGAGTTTTCCTTTCATGTCCATAATGTGGCAACCACTCCTGTTGAAGACAACTTTTCTACCGTTTTCTATCATTTGGCGTACAGACAGAACACTGTGACGCATATCTGGAACATACAAGGTGTTCTGGGCAATCATATTGCTGGCATCTCCCTTGTGTCCAACAATATTGGCACTGACAGTACCGATACCACATGCTTCTATAGAAGAGCCATTCGCAATAGTGATGGAACTCATATTGCTTGTGCACTCTTTCAGACATGTGAAGTAATCTCTCTTGGGAGTCATATGGTGCGTCGCTCCAGAATCTATGATCCAGGTCTCGGCGGTAGCTCCAAACAAAGTGTTGCACATTGCCGACATATTTACGCCTTTGTTTTGGTCAAACCTCTTTGGTCTTTGTTCATTCTTTCCTTTCTTCCTGCATTCCCTTGCATAATGGCCTTTACCTCCACATTTGAAACAAACAACCTTTGCTTTAAATTGTTTTTCTGTTTCAATGGGCTTCGAAGAGGCATTAACGACCATGGCACCCACATCTTTTGGTAGATTAGACGAACGCCTTTCTGCTTCTGCCAACAGCCGTCTTTTAACTGTGGCGGTCGTGAAGTCTGAATCAGGCAAGTTACATATGGTTGAGACAACGATGTCCCAATCCTCTGGTAATCCACCCAAAAGAACCATAGCCAAATCGCCATCATCAATTTTGTCGCCAATTTGGGCCAGTTCGTTTACAATGTAGTTTATCTTCCCCATATACCCTTCCATATTGCTGTGCTGAGTCAACCTTTCGCCATATAACTGCCTTCTTAGTTGTACGGCTCGATATCTACTATCCTTTGGTGCGTATAATTTTTCCAGTTCCTCCCAGACCTCTTTCGGAGTATTCAAATGTTGAACATGCAATTGTTGTTCATCATTAATCCCGAGGCAAATTTTTGCAAACGCCTTACCCTCCCGCGACAAAAAAAGTTTTGTTGCAACAAGGTCACTAGGGTCAGGCTTAGCCTCTCCTGGATTGATCAAACTCCACAAGTCGTTTTCCATTAGAACGAGTTTCATCTGGAAGCTCCAGCTGGAGTAATTAGCACCATTTAATTTTGTAATCGTTGTGTTTGCCATTTTACAAAATATTTGGTAAGTAGAAAAAAGGATGTTCCAAGTAATCAAAGGAAATTTGTTTACTCACGTTTTAGGCCTTGCGCTTCTTCAGTATGACGTTTTAGGTCTTGCGCTTCTTCAATTTCACGTTTTAAGCCTTGCGCGTCTTCAGTCTCATAATCTTTGTTGTATTCCAATTGATTACACACAGCGCTCAACGTTAATTATACTTTAATTAACTACAAGGTAAAGGGATTAGATATAGATTAAAAGTAAACATGGGGAAAAAAAAAAAGAATAAGTCTCGTGGCCACGCGGCCTCGCGGCCTCGCCTGGGTTACATCCACAGGTAGTGACGTCAGAGCTCTAGGGTTGCCGAGCCAGCAATAATATATGTGATAATCTGTATATAGCAATATGTAACCCCACCACAATCTATGCAATGTATCGTCAAAAGATTTAATAAAAGTTAAGCTTCGCGAAAAGGGAAATAACAATTAAGACAATCTCAGACAGGATTGCATCATCCAGGAAGTAAAGGTCACTGCCCTGGACCCATAAAACTTAAGTTCAAAGGCCTTCTTCCTGGAGGATTGCAATCATGGCGACAATGGAGGTACTAAGCCAATCACAGTTAAGCATGACAAATCAACAAGCAATCACCTTTAAGCATGCCCAACTGATAGCGAATCACCAGAGAGCACGTGGAAGAATCTCCACCAATGAGAAGCAGAGAGAGTTAATGACGATGATCTCAGAAGTTAAAAAGAAGGTAGGTGACCGTGCTAGAAGCAAGGTGTGCTCAACATAGGCTCCAACCAAGGTAGTGTCCGCTCCATCATGTGAAAGGCCAAATACCTCCTCCAGCTCATCACTCTCCCTTTCGCAAGGTCTTATTTCTACCCCATCCAGTGTGCTCAGTATTCCCCTGTGGAAAACCAACATTCGACCAAGACTGCGCCATCAATCACCAATCCACCCAACCACACAATTCACCAGGATTCAACACACTTCACATAGAGTCAATAGGATTCCTACATAGAGTCGACAGGATTCCTACATAGAGTCGACAGGATTGTTATAGAGAGTCGACAGGATCAACCAGGATTGCTACAGGATTTAATAGGATTGTTACAGAGAGTCGACAGGATAAACACCAATGCTACATAGGATAGACACGCTTAACACACAACACACCAATTACTACAGAGAATCGACAAGATATGATGGAAAACGAGCAAGAACAAGACGCAAAGGGGAGAACGGAGAGGCAGCTTGCGTGGCTGAAATAGAACCGCCACACACCCTAGTGGAGGTTCTACTGCAGGTTACGGCGATTCTGGCAGAACTGCGGCCGACCCAACACGCGGAAGTGGACATCGCTCCCTTCGATGGAACCTACGCCGCCCGCCAATACTTCCAGGCCTACGACAGGAAGATGGACGGAGTCTTCGTGACTACCCCCAAAAAGTTGCTCAGGTTGCCTCGCTACCTGACGCGCCAACCCCTGGAGCTCTTCAGGAAACTCAGATTGGCCACCCAGACCTACTTCCAGGTGAGACAAACCCTCCTGGACCTCTACCAGGAATTAAACGAGGCGTCCTTCGCCAAGTACTTCGCCCTGAAGCTTGCTGGGCAGGCAAGCTTGGAGGAGTACTACCGAGGGAAGACAGCGCTGGGCATGCAACTGGGTCTCCCACAGGAGGTAATCCTCGAGACGCTGACGGAGAGATTGCCGCTCTCCGACCAGCGCCTTGTCCGTGTGGTACCGCCTGAGAGCATGGGAGAGTGGTACCAACCGGTGCAACGGATCCGCGGAACCAGCGCACCAACTCCGCGTCACCATGAGGAACAACCGCCCAACATGTCGGGCCCATACACCAGCACACCAAGAAAAACAGGTGCGTGGACTGCACCTGCACCGCCATCGAGCTGCAAATTCTGCGGCGCCCATCACTGGCACTCTGAGTGCCGCCACAAACCAGCTCTACATGCGAGCGTGCGGGCAGTGCGCCCCGCCCAACATCCACAACAAGTCCAAGCCGGACAAGCCGCCCGAGACACCTCAGCCTTTCGCCAACCAGGTAGGAAGGCCCCAACTTTTCGTCAGCCAGCTGACGATTAAACTGTCCATCACCCATGAACTCTCACCGCCTTTCCTAGTTGACACGGGCGCAAGTTTGAATATAGTGCCCCATAACCTCTATAAAAAGTTAAAAATAACCTCCCTCAATTGCAACTTAAAAAACAGTCTATAGACCTTCAGGCCATAAACGGCCCTGTACCGACCTTAGGCCGAATAACCAATAGGTAAAATAACCAAAAACGAGAATTTAAATGTGGTGGAAGCACCTCTACCATTTGGGATTCTCTGTATAAATACACTCCGAAACTTTAAAATTACAATAGACTTTAACCAAGGCACTATGTTCCAACTCGCCGCCCCATTGCACCCTACCACCTACCATTTTCCTCATATACCAAATGAATGCGCCTATTGGGAATGCCAAGCGGGGTCACAAATGGCTCACAATGGCAAACAAGCCTTCCGCACACGGCACCCAATACGCGCATCCATTGTTTAAAAACCATTTGCCACCATTCAAATCTAGATCACGTCACGCGCACGCACACAACTTTTTCACCAGGGCCAATTGCCCTTATTATACGCCCTCTATAAACAGGGCCACAATGGCCCAAACTTACCACAAAAATGCCCAAACATTGCCTGTCCAACTGGACAACCCTCACATTAGGTACACCCATGACCACACATCACCACACCACCGTCACACGCGTGTACATCACAACAAGCGCGACACTCACACAAAAAAAAAACAACAGAAACACCTCTCAGACATGCACAATCACTGCCGGTACCACCACACTACTCACACGAAACATAGAAATTATTCACGCCATCCAACCACCACATAACCGCAAAACATTGCGATCCTTCTTAGGCGCGGTGAATGCTTATAACAAATTTATTCCAGACTACGCCCGCTTGTGGACGCCACTTAAAAACTTTCTCAAAAAGGATGTCACGTGGGTCTGGGATGACAAATGCCAGAAAGCCTTCACTTAGCCTGAAGGAAAGCCTCACCACGCACCCCATCTTACACCTTTACCAGGAAGGTCTGCCGTGCCAGGTGTACTGTGACGCCTCAACACTCGGCATAACAGGCGTCCTCAAACAGGTCAACCCTGATGGGAAGACCTACCCAGTCCAATACTTCAGCCGCGCCCTACGTTCACACGAACGGAACTACTCTATCTCTGAATTAGAATGCCTAGCAATCGTTGAGAGTGTGGATAAATTCCGCGTCTATTTGATGGACAAAAAATTCACCATATTTTCTGACCATCACGCATTGCAATGGCTGGAGACGATCAAAAACCCGTCAGGCAGATTATTCCGATGGAACTTTACGGCTGTCGAGCTATAAATATGAGGTTCGTTAGAAAAAAGGAGCACAACAATATGAAGCGAATCTCCTATGTGGCTTCTTAGACGCCCCCCTCATTAAGAGCCATCAGCCTTCCCCATCTGGGGATTCCAAACTAACCATTGATCACAACGGACTTCATACCATTTCCCGCAAAGGTGTAGCCAAAATAATAATCCTAAAAACACTCACCAACGAATTACTTCAATCAGTACACACACAATACAACCACCCAGGCATCTCACAGATGACGAGACTCATCTCCGCTCAATATTATTGGCAGGGCATGTCAAAAGACATTGCACAAAAGGTTAAAACCTGTCCAACCTGCCAATTGACAAAGCGTCCGATGGGACCCACTTTTGGGGAATTAGGTCTACCACCAGAAGCCAAAGGGCCTTTTGACCTACTATCCCACGACACCATAGCTGGGTTTGCCAAATATGGCAACGCCAAAACATACCTCCACGTCGTAGTCGACCATTTCTCGCGCTACACATGGACGTTTCCATCCAAATCCACCAGCATTTTCACCTATCAACAGGTGCTCAAGCGAGTGTTGCAAGATGGCTCCCCGAAGCGCCTTCTTACGGATAGAGCACCTGCATTTACTTCGGCGAGATTTAGGAGCTCCCTGATTAACAGGAGTATCCACCCGTTACTCACCACCAGCAATAACCTACAAGCCAACGGTCTATTCGAACGCCTAAACGCCACCCTTACAGGAAAACTTAGGCTACTTCATTTGGAGAATCCTAAGGTCGCATGGACCAAGTTGATCAAACGAGTTACCACTATATACAACAATACCCCTCACTCTATCACCGGTTTCCGCCCATCTACCTGATGTTTGGTCTTCTATCCCCGGAACTTTCCGACCACACCACACCTTACCCAGACATCGACAGAGCCAGGAAGATCGCACACATGAGAACTCAAAACAAACACCTACGAGACAAAAACATATATGACCAACGACATAAACAACCACACTTCGAGGTAGGCGACCTGGTGTTGGTTAAGATATATCACTACCCCAACACAGGGAAATTGCCCCATATTTCACAGGACCATACACCATATTAGAGATCATCTCCCTAAATGTGGTCCGTATCGATAGACCTAACCAACCTCTCCAAAGAGATACCGAAACAGTACATGTAAACAAACTTAAACTATACACAGAAAACAACCAATACATAACACCACCCACAGCAAAAACACACCATCTACGACACAAGAACAATTACACATTTCCACTCAGACATTTTACACCGGACATTTTTCCAACAGAACCACTGACAATCAAACCTACAAACAGCCATCCTTTCATTCATTTAGATCTCACCATTTTCACCATAACCCGATTTACACAGATTGATCCAATTATATCTAATCCTCCATCCAGCCCGCCGCAACAAATCGAATTGCAACACAACCCACAGAGAACTCCACTCATGGAGAACATACTGGAAAACATGTGCAGATTCCCCATATTCCACTTAATACTTTTTATCTGTCTTCTGACTATGCCATACTCCCTCGCCTCATTAACCACAGTAATCTACCTTGGACTATAGGCCCAACAGCCCCAAAGGCTTTACCAATTACAGGAAGACATCTTCCAGATAGGTAGTGCCTTCCATACGTTTCTAATTCTCGTCCTGGACACCCTGGGAGAAAACTTCCAGCGGACATTTAGATCGCCCCAGATCAGCCGAGGGGGGAAGTCGGGACCAATTTAGAAAGTTCCCCCGCACGGGCCCCTCCATCCCCCCTCTTCTTCCGGTCAACCAGCATAACGACTCCAGGTCACGACCTCTTGGCCTCCCGACTTACAAAACGTTCGCCATCTTGGCTGTCACCGAATGTCGTCCATACCATCCCCACAACTTGGGAATCCTAAGTTCCACAATGAATTCATACCTCGATTCTTTACAAATCCACTCACAAATTCAAAATTTAATTCTCAAAACACCACCATCCAAATGAATTATAAAAGTATCGATTATTTTCCAACACTCACAAACAACTTATTACATTTACCCACATAAAACACGCATCCAACACTCATGCCCAACACACAGACCTTAGGATCTTTGACAACACATATCGATTATTTTCCCACACTTCTCCCAAACAAATTATTCCACTTACCCCGCCATATCAAACAGGTATCCAACACTCACAACCAATACGGAAATTCATATCTAAAGGCTAAATACGAACAAAAGCACGCACATTATCACTTAAAAGATAGGATAGAAGAAAAAAAAGGAATGCCTTCGAGCTTACGTTTCTTCTGAAAGGAAGGAACGACCACTTAAAAGGGTCGAGGACTTTCCTCGAACCCTGTATTAAAGGACTCGATTCCGGTCACGACCTCCCGTTATAACGAAGTGAATATCGGGCGAGCATAACTTAAGTGCCCTAGGGGACCGCATAGAAACCCCTAGAACGCATTAAGGCTCGGGACAAATTAAAACAAAACACTCGGCCTTAAGATCTTTGACGACACTACACCTCCAAAAACATCACAACAAATACAATTTACAACCTTATTGTTGATTAGATTCCCGTTTCTCCTGTACACATAGTATAAACGCGATTTTGGGAAGGATCATGTTTCGACCCACAAAATTCGCACAAGAGACAAAAATTCAACAAGAGAATCAAACTTTGACAACCAAATGACATTTCTCAATCTACGTCAGGCTATCGCCCCTCATGATAAAAATAGCCCGGAAGTGCCTCCGCTTGACCTAGATACACCCTGGCATGCAACTTTTACTATTAAGATATATTTATGTGTATCTCTCTACATACATTTTCTTTTCTTCTCACTCACCCCATTTATTTACTGTTGGGTGCAAGGAGGATAGAGATGGTACCTTTTTAAAAATATTTTCTTTTAATGCTTGAAGCCCTTAAAGAGGAAAAAAAACCAAATATATCCCTATGAAGAAATTATATTTATTTTAACAATAAAGTTAAAGTAGAGACTTTTAATAAATTATATAAACATATTTACAATAAAAGAAAAACTAACCTGAGAGCATCTAGCTTCTCTGCTAAAAAAAAACTACACTTTTTAACTAACTAGACATATGCAAATCCTCTATTATTGATTAATTTTGCACAAGAATTTACATATATAAATTTACAAATTTTTTATAATTAAATTTAAAAATACAAATTATATAAACAATATAATTTACAAATATTAAAGTATATTACATTTAATGAAAAGATGATCACCTCTAACAATTGGCCCCATGATCATCATTTCTCATGATTTACAACATCATAGCTCTATTTACACAAAGGTACAATGAGATAGAATGAAATAAACAGGACAACACAGTGAAGGAATTTACAGATGATGCAGAGTCCCTTGTTGACTTGTACAAGTAGTGGGCTTCACACTCCCTCCTGCTTCAGGTCCATTCTTGTCTAAAGATGAGTCTTGAATTAATTTGTAGATAGTTCATCTCCAAAACAGTTTCTCTATGAAACAACTTAGTTTCTCTTTAGATAAAGGTTTAGTTAGGGGAAGTCAGCTAGGTTTAAATTACTATTAACAAATTTTAAAGTGAATTCTTCCTCCTCAACAAGTTTTCGAATGAATTGTAGTCTGATATCAATATGCTTGGTTTTCATATTTTCTACACTATTCTTACAGAAATATATAGGTGACTGATTGTCACAAAATTGTAAAGGTTTTCCCACATTAGGTAGTACGTCTATTTCTTTTAATATATTAAAATGCCATATTGTTTCTTTTACACTTTCAGTTAAGGCTATAAATTCGGATTCCATAGAACTTAATGCAATACACTTTTGTTTTCTCGATTTCCATGTAAATGGGGTATCATCTAGATATAGTATGTATCTGTCGTATTTTATTTTTGAATACTCTGTGTGAAAGCTAGATTTGAAATAGGAACTAACCTATAAGTTTTGTTTTGGCTTCCCGTGTTTGTTAGTTTTCTTTTCTTGTCTTGCTAAATGCAATAAATAATTCTTTTGTTGCTTTAAAGAGAGTTGTAATTATTTAAAATACTACAATTTATGGTAGCAGAGCGCGGTTCAATTTAAAACTTGAGAAAAAGCGAAAATATTTTATCAGAAGTTTGATACATTCTAATCGGTAAACAAAGATCTCTTCTGCATCAAGGTATGTAAATTTTGAAATATTTTTCAATAGAATTTGAATTATATTGATAAAAGAAAGTTTTAAATATAAGGATTGAAAAAAAAACATTTTTGAATTATAAACTACCTTTAAACTATATTGTTTAATTTTTTTTAAAGTTGAAAACAAGGCTAAAATGGATTGCAATTTTTCGCCAACGACAAAAATTGAACCTTTAACAGGAACAAATTATCCGATTTGGGCTTTAAAAGTCGGAGCACTTTTACGTGGAAAGAAATTATTTAAATGCGTAATTTCGGATCCCGAGCCTGATATAAAAGATGAAGTCGCTTGGCAAATATGGAGTGAAAAGAATGACGAAGCCTTTGGAATTATAGTTACAACTCTATCAGATGAACAAGCAGGAATGTTTCTAGATGAAACTAAAGCAAAGAAAGTATGGGATGAATTAAAGAAAATCTACACGGGCAACCTAGAAGATAAGATCATTGATATTGGACTTGAACTTAAGAATATCAAGATGAAAAATAATGAATCCATAAACGAATATATGGCTAGAGCCAAAAATATTGCCTCTCAAAGTTCTTCACTCGGACACCAAATATCCCAAAGAGAACTAGCGTTTCATGTTGTGCGAGGTATCCATCCAAGATTGGAAAAGATCGCTGTTGTACTGAGAACTAGAAGAGACTTAACTCTTGATGAAATTCGGCAGTCACTTAGAGAGGAAGAGAATCGAATGAATTCTGGGATGAATGGGAGTCATTCTGATGAAAATGAACAGGCTTACAGAAGTAAAGACAGAAGAAATCACTATCAACAGAATCGACAAAAGGAGTGTTTTGTTTGCCATAAAAAAGGACATTTAGCTAAAGATTGCTGGTTCAAAAATAAGCAAACTCAAGAACAACATGGGAAAAGAAAAATGCAAATTCAAATATGAACTATAACAAACAAAATTTCAGAAATAATACGAATACCGTCTCAAGCAAACCTGCGGAACAAACTTTCAATACCAGCACAGATCGAGTTTTTGAAAACTCCTCAAATAATTATAGTCAGATACAAACCTGGTGTCTTGACTCAGGGTGTACTACGCACTTATCTCCACACTTGGACTGGATGGAAAATGCAATGCCATATGAAAGTGAGATAAATTTGGCAGAAGAAGGTAAAGTTACACATGCTACAGCTAAAGGTGATATCAAGGTTTCTACTTGTACTTTCTACCGAAAACGGAATTGAGAATGTTCAAATTAAAGGAGTTCTGCATGTACCTAACTTAAGGTCTAATCTTTTATCAATATACGAATTAATTAACAAAGGAAATACTGTAATTTTCAATAGAGATGAAGCAAAGATTTACAATGAACAGGATGATTTAATTGCAGAGGCTCAAATCCAGGATAGGATGTATGTAATGGAAACAAGGTCCAGAGATGAATACTCGGAAAAGAAGTAGAATGTCATGACCACAAAAGATGATTTCTCAAATGACAATATCAGCTTGTGGCATAGAAGACTGAATCATTTGAACGAAGCGTACATGAACGAGATAATTCAACGGAATGTGGTATTGGGGTTTAATGTTAAATTTAAGAACTTGCCAGAATGTGAAGCTTGTATAATGGGGAAATTGACTCGACAACCTTACCATCCCGTTACCACCAACTGTACAACCAAACCCCTTGAATTGGTGCATATGGATTTGTGTGGTCCAATGCCATACCAATCTCTAATTGGATTAAAATACTTTTTGTTCTGGTTGATGACTTCAGCCGAAGAACCTTTATCTACTTTCTGAAAAACAAAGATGAAACTTTGTGAAAGTTTGAAAAATTTAAGGCAAGAGTGGAAAATGAGCTAAACCTGAAAATAAAGGATGTGCGAACTGATAATGGCACAGAGTTCACTAATCACAGATTCAAGAATCTCTTAATTAAAAATGGAATACACCACCAACTCTCCACCACCTACTCGCCACAAAGTAACGGAGTTGCGGAGAGAGTAAACCGAACCCTAATTGAAACAGCAAGGACATTATTGTTTGATTCAGGATTACCCATGGCTTTATGGGCGGAGGCAGTCGCTACTGCATCATATGTCAAAAACTGTACTCCACATATGTCAATCAAGCTTGATACACCAATGGAGAAATGGAAAGGGAGAAAACCCTCCATTCGACATTTGAGAATATTCGGTTGTTTGGCGTTTTTTGGCCCATTACACAACAACATAGAAGTAAATTTATGCCTAAAAGTCGAAAAGGTATTTTTGTAGGCTATTCTCTGAAAAGAAAGGCTTATCGAGTGTATGACATAATCACTAAGAAAATAGAAGAAGTAAGATCAGTAAAAATTTGTCGAAAATGAGAAAGGAATTGCCTGCAACGTCCCACAATCAATGTCCCATATACTAGATGACTGCCCGCTGTACAAATTCAATGGAGGAATCTCCAATCTCCACTCTGTCACCCCGGAAGCCCTGAACTGGCTGAAGGCCTTGCCTCTCAGACTTTAATGACCGAGAAGTCCTCACTTCTTTTTTCTAGATTTGATTCATTTTGTCTCCTCTCTTATTGTAAAGACGTTGCTGTATCACCTCATAAGCATAAATAAATTATGCAAAAAATCTTCAAGAAGACACAAATTACGACCTTTTTTCATATAAAAAGGAAGAGGAAGATGTTATTGAAATCGACCATCGGACGCGTCCAGAAACCTCAGAACTAAATGAAGAAACGATTCCCACGAACCTAACGAGGAAAGAATTGTACGGTCAGGTCGCAAAAAGGGAGATACACAAAAAGTTTTAGAGGAAAAACACAGAGCAAAACTGAGCGAAGAAGAAATGAAATTGCTTGAACAAGGTGTTCGACGTTCGCAAAGAATAAAAGAAAGAAATAACATGAATTTTATATTAGAACCAGAAGAACGTATTCCCGAAAGTTATGAGGAGGCGATTAACTGCGAGAATAAATATGAATGGCTCGAAGCAATGAAAGAATAACTTTACTCTATTGACAAGCATAAGGTATGGACTCTCGTTCAAAGAGAAAAGAATATGAAGATCATAAACTGCAAATGGATCTTTAGCATAAAGAGTACGCCTGGTGAGGGTGTTTATAGAAGAAAAGCCAGATTAGTTGCTATTGGTTGTAATAAAAAATATGGCGTAGAATATGAGGAATCTTTTTCACCAGTGATCAGAAAAGAAAGTCTTTGTGCAATTGTAGCCCTAGCAGCTCAGTTGAATTTGGTTATAACATCATATGATGTGAAGACCGCCTACCTTTACGGAGAATTGAAAGATTTTTATGAAACAGCCGGAAGGATTTGTTGAAAAAGGTGAAGAAGACAAAGTTTGCAAATTGTTAAAAAGTATATATGGACTTCCACAATCGGGATATTGTTGGAATAAAAAGATCAACGAGATACTGATACAACTGGGAATGGAAAGATCGCAATATGATCCATGTGTGTACACTTTTAGAAAAGGAAAGGAATATGGAATATTGGGTTTATACGTGGATGAATAGCCAGAACGGATAAAACCTTTAATGAAAAACTAGCATCAGAGATGGGAAGATTTGTTGCTTTAAAAGAAAAAGGGGAGAATGAACCTTTCATTGGTATAGAGATAAAGAAAACAGAATACGGTTTTGATCTATCACAAGCCCATTATATCGATAAAATCTTGAAGAAATTTTCACTCGAGGAATGTAACATTGTACAAACTCCGGGAGATCGAGACCAAAGTTTTGATGAATGTCAAGACTCCAAACCAGTAGACAGGACATTGTATCAAGAGATGATCGGATCCCTGATGTATTTGGCAACTCGTCCAGATATTTCTTTTAATGTGAGAAATTTATCCCGATTTTGCAATGATGCAAGAGAAGTACATTTAACAGGAGTTAAGAGAATATATAGATACCTGAAGGGCACCAGAGATAAAATGTTAAGATACAAGCCATCAGAAAATAGCATTCTTGCCAGCACAGATGCAAGCTGGTGTTCAACAAGTGATGCAAAGTCCTATTCCGGATACACAGTTAAACTGGGAAACAACCTGATCAGTTGGAGAAGCAAGAAACAAAGTTTGGTGGCTCTGTCTACATGCGAAGCCGAACTGATTTCGATATGCGAAGGGATGTGCGAAGTAAAATGGATTAAAGGATTTTTAGAAGAAATATGTAAGGATGCGAACTTTCCTACAACGCTTAAAACAGATAGTCAATCTGCTATCAAGTGGATTAAATCTGAAAAAATAACTTCCCGGACGAAACATATAAACCGAAAATTGTATTTTATAAAAGATGCTGTGGAAGAAGGAACAATCGACCTTGAATTTGTTAGGAGTGACGAAATGGAAGCGGACCTATTAACAAAGAGTCTTCCCAAGGAGAAACTTAAAAACTGTATAAACTCTCTCGGACTTGTTTGATAGAAGCTTCCACACAGGGGAGGGATTGTCGTATTTTATTTTTGAATACTCTGTGTGAAAGCTAGATTTGAAATAGGAACTAACCTATAAGTTTTGTTTTGGCTTACCGTGTTTGTTATTTTTCTTTTCTTGTCTTGCTAAATGCAATAAATAATTCTTTTGTTGCTTTAAAGAGAGTTGTAATTATTTAAAATACTACAGTATCCACTTGTAGAGTGTCTATTGGTCAAATGACTTCCCCAGTTTACATCAGAATATGCATTTAAGATGCCTCAATTAACATTAGATGGGTTGATTTTATAATATTTTGTCCTAAAGACATAATTCATTAGGTCTACAACGATTTTCCAATGCTGATATGTGTATTCATTACAGAATTGAGCCATTGTGTTTACTGAAAAAGAAATATCTGGTCGGCTTCTGTCTGCAAGGAAAGATAAACAACCTATCATTGATCTATATGGGTATTTTCTCATGAGTTCAGTCTCAATAATTTCATCTTCATTAATTTCTGGTGGTAACCAGCACCCTGTTTTAAAAGGTAAATTTACCAATGTCTTAGGTAGATCTGTAAAACTAGTTATAAGTCTGTTTATATATGTTTCTTGATGTAAGTATATGCCCTTGTTTGTAGTTTCAAAGTTAACTCCTAACAGATATTTAACCTTTCCTAATTACTCTATATCTAACTTTTCTTTAATAATTTGAATAGTTTTTCCAATTACAGATGTTTCTATTCCGAATAACAAGATATCATCAACATATACTATCAAGATAACACTATTATTCATTTTGTATACACAGTTGCACCATTTAATGGTCTCAAATCCTATTGAATTCAAAATTGAATCCAATTCTTTATTCCATTCTCTTCCACTCTGATGTAACTCATAAATAGTCTTTTCTAAAAGACAAACTTCACTACCTTTTATTTTGAATCCATCAGGTTGTTGCATGAAAAATTTTTCCTTCAAATTTACATAAAGATAGGCTGATTTAACATCTAACTGGACATGCTTCCATCTTAGCACAGATACTAAGATTACAAACAGGAATCTAATTATTGAAAAATTTACAACTGGTGAAAAAATGTCAGTGTAATCTATTCCATATTTCTGTCTATAACCTTGTGCTGCAAGCCTAGCTTTACATCTTTTTATATTATTTTTATCATCCCTTTTTACGCTATATATCCATTTATTGCCTAATATTTAAACACCTTGAGGTGGGGGATCTACTAATTTCCATACTTTCCTATCTTTCATCACCTTAAGTTCATCCTCCATTGCTTTAATCCAATTCCTTTTTTCCTGTGATTGTTGTACATCATTAAAGTTTTTTGGAAGTTCTACATTATAGATTTCCTCATAGAAAATACTTTCGTACAAATCATCTTCTAAACAGTTAGTTTCTATTTTAACTTCATTTTCCTCGCTTATATCTGTTTTTTTTTGTGGTCTAAATGAAAACATTTCAGAATTAAATTCAGGCTTTTGTGTTTCGCAATGATCTTAATTTTTGATCACTAGAAGGTGGATAATAGTATACATCTACTCGTGGTCCTGTCTTTCTACGTACTTCTAGTCTTTTCCATTTAGTTATGTCTATTGGGGTAAGTGTATGTAAATTATGGTTATCACTATCATTATTTTCATAAGGGTAGTTATCATCCTGTGGATAAAAAAACATATTGTACTCTAGAAGCAGTACCAAATAAAGTATCTGCACCTTTCTTAGCTTCATCAATATATACATGAATGGTTTCTATTACTTTTCTATCTGCTGGTAACCAGATTCTATAACCTTTTGTTTTGGTTGCATAACCTACCATTATGCCTGAATTGGCCTTAGGTTGTAACTTATTTCTTTTTATTTTAGGGACATGTACATAAGCTAATGAGCCAAAAATTTTAAAATGTCTTACAGATGGTTTATGTCTTAACCATAATTCCATTGGACTTACTCCTTTTGTTAGAGCATGTTCACATCTATTTTTAGTATATACAAAGGTATTTAGGGCTTCTGCCCAGAATCTGGGTTGTAACCCATTATCTAAAAGCATTGCTTGAACACCTTCAATAGCAGTTCGATTAAATCTTTCAGTAATTCCATTTTGTTCAGGACTATAAGTTGATGTTCTTTCTATTTTAATACCCAAATTTACTAGAAAATTTTCAAATTCTTTGTTACAGAATTCTAATCCATTATCTGTCCTAATACATTTTAATTTGGCATTTAATGCTCTCTCAGACTCATGCATGTATTGCTTAAAATAGTTAAAAACTTCTGACTTTTCTCTTAGGAAATATACATTAACCCTTCTAGAGTAGTCATCTATGATAGAAAGAAAATATCTACTGCCACCAAGTGATCTCACTGGTGCAGGACCCCAGATATCCATATGCACTTTTTCTAAAGGTTTTCTAGTCAGAATTGTATAGCTAAATTTAAATGATGATCTGGTGATCTTAGCTACTTTACATATATCACATGTGGTTGAATTACCCTGAACTTTTTCTAATCCTTTGACAGTATTCTTTTAACTCATAGAATTAAGTATTTCTGAGTTAATATGACAAAATCTCTTATGGAGAAAATTAAGATTTGAGTTATAAGAAACTGAATAATTTTGAGCTTTGGCTTTATTAGGGTATCCATTTACAATATATAATTTATCTACTCGTCTTGCTGTAAATAAATATTCCCCATTATTTTTAAAGATTGTCATTTTACCATTTTCCCATATAATCTTATTTCCTGCTATCTCTATGCATGATCTACTAATGAGATTCCTTCTCATGTTTGGTGCATATAAAACATTAAGTAGAGTTACCTCTACAAATGTGTTATTTATGTCTCTTAAAACAAAGTTGATATCTCCCTTACCTAAGATTGTTGACTTGCAGTCGACATCTCCAATCAAAGCGTCCATCGGGGGGATATCCTGGTAGTTCACAAATCAATCATTTTCTTTGCAAAAATGAGATGTAGCTGCGCTGTATATCAGCCATTCTCCCCATTCACTAGTTGGATCACTTGCTCTTTCACAAATGTGGTGGAAGCTTAGAATTTCTGAGTGAAATGCAGAAGATTTTTCCTTGTAGTTCTGAACATTTCTGTAGTGTTGCCATTGAGAGTTTTTGTTTCTAAGAAAACAGTCTTTTAAAAGATGGCCAGTTTTCCCACAGAAGGAGCAATTCCTTATATCATGGATTCTTGCTGTTCTTGGATGCACTGTTGGCTCCAGCATGCTTCCACTGCTATACTGTGCTTTTGCAGAAAAATAATTTTTCTTTTTATTTCCTTGGTACATCCTGGGAGTTTTTGTTTGATAAGCGTTTGCCACAATATCAAGTCCATCATCTTTTTTTCTTTTGTTGAACTCTTCCCGATTCAGTTATTAAGTGGGCTTCAATGTTTTCAACATTGAATTGTTTTTCTTCTAGTCTGTATAGAACTTGGACAATGCCATCATAATCTTGAGGTAATTTCCTTATCAACTGAAAACACACAAGTACTTCAGGTAGATCAAATCCAGCTTCTTTAATCAGTTATTTTTTCTCTTGTACTCTTTTTATAAATATTCCAATAGTTTCTTCATCAGGAGTAAATTTCAGTTCATAAAATTCGTCAATCAATCCAGCCAGTCTGGCCCTTAAATTTGGCTCAAAATTCTATTTTGATATATTCCAAGCTTTTTTTCCATCAGCAGCATTGGCAATCAACGTTTGGTATTTTCTTTCTACTCCTTGGTAAATAGTAGTAAAAGCCCTATCCTTCCTCCATTTAAATTCTCTTATATCTTTGGCTGTTGCCTCAGCTGGAAGATCATGTTCATCTTCTATGATAAAATCCCAGCTTCCTCTATCGATTAGAAGGACCTTCATATCCACTTTCCAGATATTATAGTTAAAAGCATTCAGCTTTGGAAAAGTGAAATTTGAATCATTCATTTTTAAACTTTTAATACAGCCCCAAAAGCTTAGCCAATTCTTTTCTTAAATAGCTATATTATTCAGGTATAAGCTTGCAAGTAGGCCCATAACCTTTGTTGGGTGCAAGGAGGATAGAGATGGTACCTTTTTTAAAATATTTTCTTTTAATGCTTGAAGCCCTTAAAGAGAAAAAAAAACAAATATACCCCTATGAAGAAATTATATTTATTTTAACAATAAAGTTAGAGACTTTTAAGAAATTATACAAACATATTTACAATAAGAGAAAAACTAACCTGAGAGCATCTAGCTTCTCTGCCCAAAAAAAAAAAACTACACTTTTCTTTTAACTAACTAGACATATGCAAATCCTCTATTATTGATTAATTTTGCACAAGAATTTACATATATAAATTTACAAATTTTTTATAATTAAATTTAAAAATACAAATTATTTAAACAATATAATTTACAAATATTAAAGTATCTTACATTTCATGAAAAGATGATCACCTCTAACATTTACATTTTTTATTTTTGAATTTATCAATATGATTAATAAAATATTTACCATTACCATTATCCCTGATTTGGAGATTGTTCATTCTGAAAGGCGCAAGACCATCCTGAACACCTTGTGTACGACAATAGAAAATGAAAATTTATTTGGACGTTATTCCTATTTTTTGAGAATAGTACGAATCACCACCTGGATATACAGATTCTTCAACAACGCCAAGATTGATAGAAGAAAGATAATTTCAGAAGATCTCAGTACAGAAGAAATCACTAAGTCAGAAATAATAATGATAAGACTTATCCAGAGAGAATCGTTTTCAGGGGGTAAAGATAAGAAACTACAAGGCTTTAAGTTGCTAGTAGACTCTTCAGGAATTTTGATAATAAAAACTAAAATTTGCAGAAGAGAAGATTTCGCTAATTTTAGAATGCCCATTTTATTGCCCTCAGATCACTTCTTGGTCTCTTTGCTCAACAGGTGGAATCGTGAAACCCACGGACACGCCGGTCTACAAACACTCCTCGGTATTCTGAGAGAAAACTATTGGATACTAAGATCCAGGAAAACCGTCAAGAAGATCATCAATCAATGCATTCGCTGTAAACGATTCACCGTGACACCAGCTACCATCGAATCAACATAATTACCAGAAGACAGAGTACGAGATGCTGCAGTTTTCGAAATAGTAGGAGTTGATCTAACTGGACATCTTATCTTAAAGAATAAGAAGAAAGCATGGATTGTCATCTTCACATGTGCGGTGTATAGAGTAGTTCATCTGGAACTTGTGACATCTTTGTCTATGGAAGCCTTCCTCCAAGCTATCCGCCGATTTATTGCTCGAAGAGGCCGACCATTGATTGTGTATTTGGATAATGGGACTAATTTCCGAGGCATGGCTAATACTTTAAAGAAGATTGATTTTTTGAGATTAAAATGTGATCCCACATCGAAAAACATCACCTGGAAATTCATACCGCCTGGTGCTCCTTGGTGGGGTGGATGGTGGGAGCGTTTGATTGAAATGATGAAACAATTGCTCTTTAGGATTCTCGGTCAAACCTCCTTGGAATATGAAGAACTTTCTACGGTAATGTGTGACGTCGAAAGCTTGATGAACACACGCCCTCTGACCTACCTAACTGAAGAAAGTGAGGATCTCATTCCATTGACACCTTCGTTGTTCTTACATGAGGTCAGAGAGGTTGGTGTACCAGACCTGGACTTGATTGATAACCAGACCCTCTCCCGCAAATATCAATATATCAAACGTGTACGAGAAGATCTTAGAGAACGATTTCGTATCGATTATTTTGGATTCCTGAAACAAGAAACGAGACGCCTGAAGACTACCATACCATTCAAGGTGGGAGACATGGTGCTCATTGGACAAGAGAGTTTAAAGAGACTACACTGGCCGTTAGCCAGAATAATCCAACTCTATCCAGGAAAAGACGGACTTGTGAGGGTTGCGAAAGTGAAAACTTCATCAGGTGATAAAATACGACCTATTCAAAACTATACAATTTAGAGATAACGCCCGAGATAAGATGTCGAGACCCTCTAATGGGGCGATCTCCCACACAAGAAGTTCGATTGACAACTGAAGAGGACCCTTTGATTTCACAACAAGAGCAACATCACATTGAAACCCCGAATGTTGTGTCAAGTTACGGACGGCCCATCAAGAGACCCAACCGATTGGATCTACTGAACTTTTCCTTTCCATATTTGAGTCGTCGAGGCGCCAACTCAAAGGTGGGAGAAATGTTGGAAAAGAAGGAGCTCGAAGCAGCCAATGGGAGGCCGACGGAGGGGGCTACGGGGATGCAGCGGTTGAAATGGGAGGAACAAGGAAAGAGGAACTTGTAAACAACTTTCGAACGCGAGAATTTGCCTTGATCCCCGATTCTTTTAGTGTAAATTTTTAAATATATAATCAATTAAATAATACTTTACTTATTTTCTTAATTTATAATAAATATAATTTTCCTTCCTGTTTTCGTCGTACATTTTAAAAGTGTTATAAACAGCAGCACCACAATTTTGAACCTTCAACCCCGCCGACCAAGAATAGAGGTGAGTGACTCCCTCTATAGAACTTAGATCGTCGTCACAACACAGAGTGGCGGTGAAATCGCAATAAGGCAGTTAAGATATCTGGCATATACTTGTTGCAACAATTCTTGCCTTCCAAATTGTTCTGTCAAAGTTTCTATCACTTTGGGGTAATTCTCGGCAGTCAGAGGATTACTATTAACCAGTTTACTAGCTCTGGTTCCCGGCGCAATGGATTGCACAAGGTATTGAAACTTGTCGCTGTCTTCTAAAGTGGGATCGACATGTATCTTGTTGAACTGTGCCCACCATCCCAACCAATCTTTTATTTCTCCTGCAAACTTCTTCAATTCTATCTTGGGTAGTTTTACAGGTCTATGACGTGAGCTAGAAGCGAAGCTCACTTCACTGGTTGTGGGACTGGTTGCAAGTGATCTTAGGTTCAACAAGAGCGAAACATTTGTTATATATCCTCTTATATCTCAAGGTATATTGCAAGGCTTCCTTATCGCTAACGTCTGAAGTCAGCATGAAGTCGCTTATCTTGCCTTGGATCAAAAGAAGCTCACTGTGAGTTTCTTCAATGACCTCTCTATTATTCTCAATGTCCTCTACAGGTATCGGTGGTGTACTTGATATAAACTCTTCTATTTTCTTTAAGATGCGAGCTAATCGCTTTCTAAGTAAATTTCAATGCTTTTTTAAAATTTACATTTTTCAAAATAAACTATAACCAAAAGGTAAAACAAAAGGCACTTATCTTGAGTCTTGACTTGTACTCCGCTGCTCAATCCTCTTGATCTTGCCTTGTCAGAAGGCCACCTGGGGACGCCACTTTGTGAAGAAAAGTGTAGTAATCATTACACAAATAACTGGGCGAAATTCGGTAGAAGAATTCGCAATGATGATTCTTTTGTAGGCTTGGTGCAAGGATTTTATCAGATCAATAAATAGCAGAAAGGAGAGAGTAAAAGTCTCCTTCAAACTAACTTTATTTAAAACATGTTAAGAGGATAGAAGAAAACACCAAACTGGTCAGCAGACCAGACTGGCGCCGCTGGGGCTTGTTTGTTCGCTGTCACCCCTATGTTTTTACATAGTGAAAAATGGTAATTTTGACAAAGAAAACTGTCCATTGTAGAGAGGTGTCCTCTAGCACGAGTGTCCTCTCATGGAGGTTCTATTGTAGTACCATAAAAATTAAGTAATCAATAACTTTCTATATATACTAGATGATATTTACAAATTTAATTGCCATCTATCGAAAAAAAATTGTAACAAATTTACTGGCAATGTGTTGCTTTTCAATAATATCATCAAATATTATCTCTACAGACCTATAAGCTCATGTCCATAGGTTCACTAAACACCCCTAAGCTGCCTTCCATAGAAAATACAGGGTATATCTCAATCCAATCCAATACAATAGTAGAGCGGTCCAGATATTAATTTGGCGAAGAAACCACTGAGAGGGTTCACTACTGATGAACCAAACCCTCTCATTCAATAACTTATATCATTGCAGTAAGGTCTGTAGAGATAATATTTGATGATATTACTGAAAAGAAACATATTTACAGTAGATTATATGTTACAAATTAGATGATATTTTGTCAGGTGTGTATTTTTTTTTTTGCTTATCCCTAGTACACATGGTACAGGCCATGATAATCATGGTGGGTAGTTAGCGACTGCTTTTTACTGTAAGCGCACCACATGTCTACACATGTGAAAAGCAGTTCGACTTTGCACTTACAAATGTGCCAGAGCCCCATTTGGTTACTTGCACTCGCTGGTAGGGTTGGACTTTTGCAAGAATCGGGGGCCATTGGAGCATTTTTTTTTTAACAGAAAAAAGTGTCCAATGTGGGAATTGAACCCGGGTCGTAGTGGTCGAAATCCAAACGGTTTAACCAGCCTTCCACCGATCCCCCAGCTGTGTATTGATGACAAGGAGTCGTCTAAATGAGATAAACAAATAGTTTATTTATCAAAAAGATAATACAAGTTATATAAAGATAAGATAAAATTTATTTACAATTATATTTATTAACAAGGTATATACATGAAATTGCAGTGAAGCCAATTCAATTCACAGGCAGATTAATATAAATATTCACTGACAACAATAAACAAATATATTTACATAACAAACATCTAGGACGTGGAGCCACCGGACTTGTAAGCTGACCTGGCTGATCCCACTACCTACAAACACATCTTACTTTGGGAATATTTCAGGGGGGTTCAGTGGAAGGATAGTCTAAACTGCTGGTTTAGTTTTCGACCGCTACGACCCAGGTTCGATTCCTGCATTGGGCACTTTTTTCTAATTAAAAAAAAAAAAAATAATAATTCTCCAATGGTGCCCGATTCTTGCAAAAGTCCAACCCCACCAGAAAGTGCAGGTAACCAAACGGGACTCTGGCACATTTGTAAGTGCAAAGTCGAACTGCTTTTCACATGTGTAGACATGTGGAGTGCTTATAGTAAAAGCAGTCGCCTACTTCTACCCACCATGATTATCATGGCCTATACGTGTACTAGAGATGAGCAAATAAAAAAAAAAGTTATTAAAAAATAAGACCAATTATCCAAAAAGCTAAACTATGGCTTCAGCATTGATTCTACCAAAGTCCTTTAAAAAAAAAAAAAATTATCCCTAGTACACATGGTATAGGCCATGATAATCATGGTGGGTAGAAGTTGGCAACTGATTTTACTGTAAGTGCATCACATGTCTACCCATGTGAAAAGCAGTTCGACTTTGCACTTACAAATGTGTCAGAGCCCCATTTAGTTACTTTCATGGGGTTGGACTTGTAACTAAGTGCAAGAATGGGAGGCCATTGGGGTATTTCTTTTTTGAAATTAGAAAAAGTGCCCAATGTGGGATTCGATCCCGCGTTGTAGCAGCCAAAGTCCTTCCTAAGTGTACAGCACATTGTTTACAAATTTGGTCAAATTGTCTCTGTAATCATCAAAGTTGTGGCTAAACTTACCTGACGGATCTTCTCTTTCACCAGCACTGTGTTGCCAGCTTCCCGGAAATTTGGAAACTTCTTGAGAACCTGCACATTCAGGTACATAGTTGATTGGCTGAGATATTAATTTATGTACAGTAGAGCCTTACTGTAATAGATAACACCGAGTTGCAGAGACAAAGTGTCTTTTAGAGAAAGGTATCTTTTTACCAGATGATGATGAAGCACAATTTGGATTATCTATATATATAAAATTGAATGTCTGTCTGTCTGTTTGTCTGTACTCTATAGATTCAAAAACCATACATCCAATCGCCGTGAAATTTTGGGATATTATTAGGTATATCACCGGGAAGGTTTTTGAAAAAATAATTTCATGAATATCTTGAATATCCTTAGAGTTATTTGCAGATTTGTAGATTTAACTCGCAAGCAGCGCCCCCATTGTGACGATGATAACAAGTTTTCTTATCACTAAGTTTGTTATCTTAAATATTATTTATCAAAAGTAAGATTATCTCAGGATGGCACGGCAATGTGACACGGGAAAAAATGTTCACTAGATAAAACTATGATTTTCTGGCTACACCCTGGATCCAGAAATTAACTCCAGTAAACATATTGAAGAAGTTATTAGAAAAGGAAGAGACCGACTAAAAATCCTGAAATATATTTCAGGAAGAGAGTGGGGAGCCGATGCAACCACACTAAAATTAACTTACACATCTCTAATTAGACCTATCCTGGAATATGGATATCAAATCTATGGTACAGCATCTGAAACAAATCTAAAATCACTGGAAAGGATACAACTAAGTGTAGCTAGAATTATTACAGGTCTTCGAAATACCTGCCCTAATGATATTGTACTTTACGAGGCAGACATTATGCCCTTAAAGGATAGAATAAGCTACAATCTGCCAAAATATATAAACAAAATCAAGAGTTATGGAAACAAACACAGAACTTCCAAGTACATACTTAATTGGGAATCCAATTTAAGACTCAAAAAAGAAGGCCCTCTACACCTGGCCAAAAGAAATGAATTTTTAAAATATAAAGTGGAAAAAAATTATTTAGCAGAAAAAAATTCTCCATGCAAACCACTACAAAATGTTATTTTTAATGCCACTTTAAAGGAACCCACCAACAAACAATACCAAAATCCAGAATATTTAAAACAATTATCATTAGAAATAATTAATAACATTCCTAAAAATGCAATAACTATCTATACCGATGGTAGCAGAGACGAGCTAGGACACACTGGCAGTGGCTGTCTCATCAAAACCACAAATGGCATTGAGAAAATGAACAGAAGAAACCCAGATTTTTGCTCAGTCTTCAGATCAGAACTTATAGCCATCTATGAAGCCTTAAAATCCATCAGAAATACTAATTATCAAGATATCTGGATTCTTACTGATAGTAGAAGTGCCATACAACACTTGAGTCACACAGGGGAACTCAGAGACAAAGTAAGCAGGAACATAATTGGTTATCTCCAAAAACTCTCAAAAACCTCAAAAATTCACCTTCAATGGATACCCTCACACGTTGGCATTGAAGGCAATGAAGCTGCTGATGTGCTAGCGAAAAAAGGCACAAAAGAACCCTTGCCACAGAAAAATAAACCTACATTTAAAGAAATAGAAACAATAGCCAAAATAAAAATAAACAAGAACTGGAGGATCCCACCTAAGCACAGTTGGTACAGTGGAGTGAACCAAGGAGGAGCTCTGAAGATCAGAAATAGACAGCATCAAACAACACTAACAAGATTTAGAACAGGCCATCTCAAGCCATTGAAGATAGAAAATAATAACAAAATTTATCCCACTTGCCCAAAATGTAGTTTGGTACCTGCAGCTCCAGAACACATTTTGGCTTGCATTAGATGCACTAAACAGGACCTTTGGGAGAGGCCGCTGCTCATCATAAAACAGCTCGAGGAGCATGAACTCATGGAATTCGTGTAATCTTTACACAAGGGGATAAGAAACAACAACAACAACATGATTTTCTAATGTAGAAAATTAGGAAAGACAAAATTCAGGATGACACGGCATGTTTTAACAAATGTTCGCTAGACAAACCTTTACTCGGGTAAAACCTCGGGCGAAGCCGGGTACGTCCGCTAGTAGAATATAAACACAAGGTAATAAGACCAAATCCAAATAAATAAATAGCGCATGATGTTTCGGTAACAGCATTGTTACCATCATCAGACAAAAGAATAAATGAGCTATAAGAAAATAAGACCAAATCCAAATAAATAAATAGTGCATGATTTTTCGGTAACAGCATTGTTACCATCATCAGACAAAAGAATAAATGAGAAAAAATATTGCAGCATGTTCTCAAATAGTGCTGTTATCAAGTGTATCTTTTTAATGTGAGTACTAAATTTAGTGTGTTATTTAAGAACATGCTGTGATATTTTTTCTCATTTATTCTTTTGTCTGACGATGGTAACAATGTTGTTACCGTAATGTCACACACTATTAGCTTATTTGGATTAGGTCTTATTTTCTTGTAGTTCCCAGATTATGTTTGGATATTTTCATTTTGAGATATAAAGTATCAGTAGGAAACTTTGATTTTGAAACTAGTAATCTATGTCTGGATCTTTAAAAATTTGTAGTGTTATGTTTCTTTGACATAACACTTTAAAAAAAAAAAAAAAAATAGAATTAATATATTTTTAAACAATAAAAAAAAAATCTACTTATATATTTGCCTTATTCTGTCTGTTTGTTTGTCTGTCTGAAGCTCACGGATGGGATTTTTCATAACCATCGGTGGTTCAGTGGTAGAATGCTCGCCTGCCAGGCAGGCGGCCCGGGTTCGATTCCCGGCCGATGCATTTTTTTTTTTTTTTTACAATTTTTAAAACTCATTTATATATTATACAAGAATGACATCCACGGCGCCAATTTATAATTGTAACGAATAGTATTTGAATAAAAGCATTTAATCGGGTAAAACCTGCGCGTTGCCCGGGTCATTCGTATCTACTTATATATTTGCCTTATTCTGTCTGTTTGTTTGTCTGAAGCTCACGGATGGGAATTTTCATAACCATCGGTGGTTCAGTGGTAGAATGCTCGCCTGCCACGCGGGCGGCCCGGGTTCGATTCCCGGCCGATGCATTTTTTTTTTTTTTTACAATTTTTAAAACTCATTTATATATTATACAAGAATGACATCCACGGCGCCAATTTATAATTGTAACGAATAGTATTTGAATAAAAGCATTTAATCGGGTAAAACCCGGGCGTTGCCCGGGTCATTCGTATATAATAATTGTATAAACGAATGCAAGACAAAATCACCGCGAATTTTTCTTTTTTTAAGGCAATTTCTTTTTAAGGCAATTATCGTTATTTATCGTTAATTTTTGTTTCGATTTTATTGAAAAAAAAAACGATATGGTGCCTTTAAAAAATGATCTTTATTACTATGCAGTTTTCTATTTAGTCAATATACCTAAGTTCATGTTGCAAATGTAATTATCTCTATCGATTTAGTAGGTGAAGGGCAAAAAAAAAAAAAAATCGACATGACGAAATCTTTATGAAAATTCACATTTTTATTTTTATATTTTCAAGACACACACAGTTTGGGGCGGGACGTTTCACAAGAGAGACATCCACGGCGCCAATTTATAATTTTAACGAATAGTATTTTAATTAAAACATTTTAAAAACACACAGTTTGGAACGGGACGTTTCACAAGAGTGACATCCATGGCGCCAATTTATAATTGTAACGAATAGTATTTGAATTAAAACGTTTTTAAAATATATACGCACTCGGGTAAAACCCGGGCGTTGCCCGGGCCATTCGTCTAGTAAATAATAAAGGTACAGTAAAAACTTCCTTTAGCGGACACCTCTCTACAAAGGACAGTTTTCATTTGCAAAATTATCATTTTCACTATTTAGCAACTCTCCGATAAGAAGACACCTCTCCCTAAAGGACACTTTGGCTCTGCAATTAGATGTCCTTTACATTTTTTCTAAATCAGAAAAAAGTGACCAATGCGGGATTTGATTCTGAGTCGTAGCGGTCGAAAACCAACGGTTTAGACCATCCTTCTACCGACAACCTTGAATGATTAAATGAAAGTAGTAAATATCTCTCTCAAGAGAACAACAGTCTTTGAAGTCTGGTCATCTACGGACAATGACTTTCCAGAATGGTTGCAAGGTTTTCCCACTATGTACTAAATGCCAACCTGCAACCCCAAAACACATTATTAACTGTATTGACTCATCCATTGATGAGCTCTACTCATCCCCAGCAGACACCATCAACAAGCTTTACACCCCAATATGATTGAGTGGAGATAAGAAAGAAGAAGAAGAGACATCCCCAGCTACAGACACCATCAACAAGCTCTACAAGCTTGATACCCTGATATGATTGAATGAAGATAAGAAATAAGAAGAGACACATTCCCAGCAGACACCATCAACAAGCTCTACAAGCTTGATACCCTGATATGATTGAATGGAGATAAGAAAGAAGAAGAGACACATCCCCAACAGACACCATCAACAAGCTTTACAAGCTTGATACCCTGATATGATTGAGTGGAGATAAGAAAGAAGAAGTAAATATCTTCACAAATAAAAATAAGCCACAATAAATAATCTAACACACACCATAATAATATAGATTGACAAATTACCTTGATGAATACAGTTTTCATGGAGAGTTGCTTGATGTCTGACTTGAGAATGAGTTGTTGCACAAAGTCGTCAATCTTCGACACGTCCTGCACAAAGACACAAAGTAAATGGATTGTCTAAATTTGCCACTTTGACAGCAAAACATCTCTCTGGCAAAAAGGGAAGATTTTATTATGTGACCAAGGGCTATCAAATTTAAGGTAATAACATGGTACTTCCATTCAAATTTTAGGAAACAGGTAGATTGGCATCAATTTTGGCACATGGTTATCTATTCCAATAATAATTCCTTGAATCAAAATGCCCCAAATGAGATTCCCAACCAGCCAGTCCTGAACATCTATTGAATTGTATCAAATGCTCCAAAAAAGACCTCTGGGAAAACCCCAGGACTATAATAGAAAAACTGAGACAATGGAACCTAATGGAGATTGTTTAAACGACTTGAGGAATAAGCAACAACAACAACACATCTCTTGAAATAATATTAAAATACAAACATTCGAGGGAAAATTTTCTTTTTTACAAATCATTTATTTATAAATATCTCTAGGTTTCGGGCAAGAAAGCCCTTCTACAGGAGAAAATATTTTACAATGAATTCTTATTGTATTGTCAATGTAAATATTTTCTCCTGTAGAAGGGCTTTCTTTTTTGCCTGAAAGTTGAAGATATTTATAAATAAATGATTTGTAAAAAAGAAACTTGGAGGCCTTATGTTTGTATTTTAACATGGTTATCTATTTTTACAGATTTATGGGAGGATTTATGGATTGTACCATCATCAGAGGAACGCCTCCAATAAGCTGCCAATAAGGAAGTTGCTGTAAGATTACTAGATGAGATGTTAGTGATGTTGTTCAACAGATCAAATTTGAGGATT
This sequence comes from Cordylochernes scorpioides, assembly GCA_030710605.1. NCBI lineage: Eukaryota > Metazoa > Arthropoda > Arachnida > Pseudoscorpiones > Chernetidae > Cordylochernes > Cordylochernes scorpioides. The sequence goes on along the minus strand of CP092865.1, from coordinate 121,857,308 downwards.
TTTGTCCTTATACTCAAAAAAGTTGATTCTATTTGATGCACACCAACAACCAATACCAATATTTTCTGCACATGTTGGCAAACTGAACATATATTATTATGAACAAACCCACACAGATATATATAACAATGTGATGTTACCTTTGGTTCTGTGTAGGATTCAATGGCTGCAGGATCTTCTGGAACACCACAGACATAACTTCTAATCAATTCACAAAGTTAGGAATGAGAGCATTATGAGGTCGTGAGAGCTCATGAACCTGCATGAGAGGAAACTTGCGTTAGAGGACTATAAGGACAGTTTTCATTTGAAAAAATTGCCATTTTAGTTATTTAGGAACTCCCCGGTAAGAGGATACCTCTCCATAAAGGGCACTTTGACTCTGCAATTAGGTGTTCTTTACATTTCTTTGTTCTACTGTATCTACATTATAATAATTACAAATGTTTGTAGAAGGAAGATTATATACAAGGTGTGTTCAAAAGGTATCGCGACTTTTGAATTTTCGCGGGTTACGTATATTCGAATTTCGATCTTTTTGTGGCTTTATGTTGGTACTCATGTCTCTCACTTATGCCGACAAGCTCGGCCATTTTGAATGTTCACTTAATTGTTGACAGCTGCTTTGCTTGCAGGTGTTTTGGATCGTCTTCGATTTTTACCTATTAAAAAAATTAATCAAAGAACCTGTATCAAATTTTGTGTGAAAAACGAAATTAAGTGCGCGGATGCATTCCGAATGTTGACTGTGGCATACGGAGAAGCTACCTTGGACCGAAGCAACGTTTATCGGTGGTACAAAATGTTCTCAGAAGGCCGAGAAGATGTGAACGACGAAGAGCGTGCCGGACGCCCGAGCACTTCAACAACAGACGAAAAAATTAATGAAGTGGAGAAAATGATATTGGCCAATCGTCGAATCACCGTTAGAGAAGTTGCTGAGGACCTAAACATATCGATTGGCTCGTGCCATTCGATTTTTATCAATGATTTGGGCATGAGACGGGTCGTCGTGAAATTCGTACCAAAATTGCTCAATTGCGACCAAAAACAGCATCGCATGAACATTGCTAATGAGATGTTGGACTGTCCGCGACGACCCAAATTTGCTCCAGAGGGTCATAACTGGTGACGAAGCATGGGTTTATGGTTATGACGTGGAAACCAAAGCTCAATCATCTCAATGGAAGCTGCCGCACGAACCAAGACCGAAAAAAGCGCGCCAAGTTCGGTCGAATGTGAAAGTTTTGCTGACAGTTTTCTTCGATTGCAGGGGCGTGGTGCATCATGAGTTCTTGCCACAGGGTAGAACGGTCAATAAGGAATATTACCTGCAAGTTATGCGCAATTTGCGCGAAGCAATCCGCCAGAAACGGCGAATTTGTGGAAGAACAAAAATTGGCTTTTGCACCACGATAACGCCCCTGCTCACACATCGTTGCTTGTGCGCAACTTTTTGGCCAAAAACAACACACTAATGATGTCACAGCCACCGTATTCCCCAGATCTAGCGTCCTGTGACTTTTTCTTGTTCCTAAACTGAAGAGGCCCATGAAAGGACGACGTTACACTACGCTTGACGAGATAAAGACGGCATCGAAGGAGGAGCTGAAAAAGATTTTAAAAAATGATTTTTTGAAGTGCTTTGAAGATTGGAAAAACCGTTGGCACATGTGTATAATATCTCATGGGGATTACTTTGAACGGGACAAAATAAGTATTCATGAATAAATAAATAATTTTTGAAAAAACACAAAAGTCGTGATACTTTTTGAACACACCTCGTACAGTTAAACCTGTCTATAGCGCCCCCTCTTGGGACTCACCAAAATAGGGTGCTATAGACAGGTCACTTTTAATGTAAATCGCATCGCACTACGTATTTAAAATTGGGTGCTATAGAGAGGAAGACGCTATAGACAGGTTTAACTGTATATATACACTAGAACCTCCCTGTAAAGGACGCCTAATTGCAGAGCCAAAGTGTCCTTTAGGAAGAGGTGCCCTCTTACAGGAGATTTGCTTAATTGTAAAAATGGTAATTTGGCAAATGAAAACTGTCTTTTGTGGAGAGGTGTCTGCTAGCGGAGTGTCCGCTAAAAGGAGGTTCTACTGTATATAACAACTCTCCGGTAAGAGAACACCTCTCTCTAAAGGACACTGTAGCTCTGCAATTAGGTGTTGTCCTTTACAGTCCTACTGTACCTATATCAGAATAATTCCAAATGTTTGTAGAAGGAAGATTCTATATATTTTTTATCCCTAGGTTCCAGGGTCTCTTCAACATTGAAATCCCTGGTTAAGGGAGATTTTCATCATAGAAACCATACCTTCCAAACCCACAATACAATAAGAAACAATTTGGATTATAGATTATAAACACAAGGTAATAAGATCAAATACAAATAAATTAATAGTGTGTGATGTTTCGGTAACAGCATTGTTACCATCTTCAGACAAAAGTGCTGAATGAGAAATTTTACCAAAAACAGAATATTCTATTTCTCAGAAAAGTATCTTCTTCTTATCTGCTATCTTGTTTACACACTTGATAACAGTAACTATTTAAAACAAGCTGTGGTAAAATTTTTCATTCAGTACTCTTGTCTGAAGATGGTAACAACGCTGAAACGTCACACACTATTTATTTATTTGGATTTGGTCTTATTACCTTGTGTTTATAATATCAATACAACAACAAAATACACAATGTGCATAAATTTAATAGGAATAAGTACATTTATGGTGTTAAAACAATGGTAATTGATGGATGAAGAATTTTTGACAACCATCTACAATCCCAATTGTGAGACATTTCTATCAAATTTGGGTAAGTACTGATTGGAATACATTTCAGCCATGTCGTCTGTTGGTTCAGTGGGACAATCCTGGCTTAAGTGAAGCCATGTCTAAACCAATTTATATAATAACTAAGTTCTGTGAGCTGGCCTGGCAAGTCTCTATAAGAGGGTGAGTAATGCAATTGGTGTTAAATCAGTCATCTAGAAATAGAGTAATGTGCTCGTGGTCAGTATATGCCTTCTTTGTTTTTAATATTGTCACAGAATAATCTGTGGTGGCCTACTCAGTTTATCATCATGAGTCACGTGACATCAGCATTTTATTTGTAAATATTTTGTTTAGATATCTCTCGGTTTTTTTTTAAAGATTGAAAATAATTGTAAATACTTTCCTTATTAAAACACAAGGTTAATAACTTTGTTTTATGATTACTGGTCTCACTTATAATATTGATATGGACCAATCTAACATTGACATGAAGCCAACCTCCCCAGGACAATGCAACAATATCAACACCTGACCTTCTTATTTATTTCTATTATTTTTTCACATTTTAAGCGTATTTAATCAAGTTTTGCTTTAAATACCCATTTCTTGGTTTCTCAAGAAGCCTCTGGGACCAAAAAGATTTTTGGTCGCAGTGGTACAGCCTGCTTCACACTGACAAGGGCCAAAAGCCCGAAAAACGTTGGTAGATGGCTTTTCTTGATTTATCAAGAAAATGGGTTGGCTAAATATCAGGAAACAGACTGATTCAATGTTTAATTGCTTTCTGTTCCACTAGATGGCGCTCTGCCATCTTAAAAGCACATGTGCTCCTGGTCAGGATATGCCTTCTTTATTTTTTCTACTAATGTAATTGGACAACATTGAGGAGAAGCATTTCTAGAGATTCCAACTTACCAATTTTCATTTTTTTACTTCCAATAACGCCAGGGTTATCTTCTTTACGCTTTCGCTTAGACACCTTCTGGACAAACACAACCACAGATATCATGTTACTGCTGCATTACTCCTCTCAGCTCTTGGATGGTGGAAATAAATGAGTGAGGAGAGAATGAACGTAGCTGGAAACTTCACAGACTATTTATTTATTTGGTCGTTTTACCTTGTGTTTATAGCTGGAGATACATTCCATTCCAGAAAACCATTAGCCCAACTCCACTTTTGCCGGTCCCATGCCCGGATGAAAAAGTAGGAAGGGGAGCAGTAACAACCTTGTTAAAAAACCTGTGCTCAGCTGGCCCAGTTAATAGTACACTGTAAGGACTCTTGATCCAGGGATACAGGATGAGCAATGTCTGTACTCCATGTTAGGAGCGGTTGTACATGGTTTCTGTTCCTCATGTTAGAGGCGGCCATTTCATATTGGAGCTAAATCGGCCTGCTACTGAGTAGTGCTCCCAGTCTTAATGACAAAGACATTCTACTTCACCCAGTCATGATGGTTACCACGTTCTACAGACTTGATGCCAGAATATGATTAAGTGGAGATAAGAAAGAAAAAGATTTATTACCCCAGACCCATCTAAAATTAGCATGATTGTCTGTAAGAAATGACTGTTCATTACAGCATCAGTGTTATATAGTTAAAAAAAACACTCAAAGGACTGAAGTAAAATAACTGGCCAGTACAGTTTGTCTCTTAGCATAGGTAGGTTCAAGTAAACACAAGGTAATAAGACCAAATCCAAATAAATAAATAGTGTGTGACATTTCAGTAACAGTGTTGTTACCATCTTCAGACAAAATAGCTGAATGAGAAATTTTACCACAGCATGTTTTAATTATTAATAATAATTAATAATAAACATGCTGTGGTGAATTTTCTCATTCAATACTTTTGTCTGAAGATGTTTACAACGCTGTTACCAAAATGTCACACACTATTTACCTATTTGGATTTGGTCTTATTACCTTGTGTTTATAGTCTATAATCCAATTTGTGTCTTATCGTAGGTTCAAGTAATAATGTGATACCAACTTCCATGTTAGGAATGGCCTCAAACTATAGGCAAAGTCAGACTTTCAACAAAGTGTGCTCATGATGCCATGATCAACAAAAGCTGCGCCCCTACACCCCATTCCATTCAGGGCCTATATATTTGCATGTAGATAATTATGAAAGAGTATGATAAAACAAGGAGAGAAATAAGTCAATATATGGGGGGCTGAAGTGGTAAGTTACCTTCACGGAGGAATGGGAATTCTGCTGCTGCTGTGTCTTCTTTTCCTGGTCTGGATCTGCACAACTCAGATTGTGGTCCTTATCATAAGAAATGAGGGATTTGTGACTGCTTATACCACACACACTGTCACTGAGATGGTACATTGAGTTCAAGACAGAGATGGCTGGCATCACATTGTGTTTGGGATGTTATAGGTACAAGGGCTACAAAACATTCGATTGCGAATAAAATGATATTACAGTAGAACCTCCCTTTAGTGGACACCTCTCCACAAAGGACAGTTTTAATTTGCAAAATTACCATTTTTACTATTTAGCAACTCTCCAGTAATCTGACACCTCTCCCTAAAGGACACTTTGTTTCTGCAATTAGGCGTCCTTTACAGGGAGGTTCTACTGTATATATATAATCTTCCTTCTACAAACATTTGGAATTTTCTTATGTAGGTACAGTAGAACCTCCATGTAATTACAGAGCCAAAGTGTCTTTTAGGGAGAGGTGTCCTCTTACCGGACAGTTGCTAAATTGTAAAAATGGTAATTTTGCAAATGAAAACTTCTTTGTGGAGAGGTATCCTCAAGCGGAAGTGTCCTCTCATGGAGGTTCTTCTGTACTACACACATGCAGTTTAACTTTTGCACCAAAAGTTGCCAAAGCACCATACAGGAAAGTGTTGTTGAACCCCAATTACACAATTAAATGCTACATAAACTCAAAGATTTTTTTTTTTTTTTCTTATCCCTAGTACACGTGGTACAGACCATGATAATCATGGTGGGTAGTTAGCGACTGCTTTTTACTGTAAGCGCACCACATGTCTACACATGTGAAAGCAGTTCGACTTTGCACTTACAAATGTGCCAGAGCCCCGTTTGGTTACTTGCACTCGATGGTGGGGTTGGACTTTTGAAAGAATCGGGGGGCCATTGGAGCATTTTTTTTTTTTTTTTAAACAGAAAAAAGTGTCCAATGCAGGGATCGAACCCGGGTCGTAGTGGTCGTAAACCAAACGGTTTAATCAGCCTTCCAGTACCAGTGATACAGTAGAACCTCCATGAGAGGACACCTCTCTACAAAGGACAGATGTCATTTGCAAAATTACCATTTTTCAATTTAGCAACTCTCCGGTTATAGAGGACACCTCTCCCTAAAGGACACCCTAGCTCTACAATTAGGTGTCCTTTACAGAGAGGTTCTACTGTAACTTGAAAAGGCAAGCATTGGTTACCTAAATCTAAAAGCTAGGACAGCTGAAGCCCTGACAGCTTTTATCCAGGGATGAAAGAAAATTGATTTGAAATGAAAGGCGCAGAAAGGGGCACTTTCTAACCATGGTTGGCTACTTATATTTCTTTTTTTAATCATCCCTAGTACACGTGGTACAGGCCATGATAATAATGGTGGGTAGGCGACTGAAGTGCACCACATGTCTACACATGTGAAAGGCAGTTATACTTTTACACTTACGAATGTGCCAGAGCCCTGTTGACGAGCACCAAAAGCGCGAAACGCATTTGTGGATGGCTTTTCTTGATTTATCATGAAATTGGGTTGGCCAAACATCAGGTAACGGGCTAAATTAATGTTTAGTTGATTTCTGTTCCACCAGATTGCGCTCTGCCATCTGTAAAGCACATGTGCTCCTGGTCAGGATATGCCTTTTTTATTTTTAATATATTGATCTATTTAAAAAAAAAAGTAATTTCTCCAATACAGTTTACTTAAGTGCACAATCTGTTCTCAAAACTTGTCGAATACCATATCTAAAATTACTGTCAATTTCCTACTCACCTTTATTCCTGGGCTGGAGTGGAGGGGACAGCTGTGACCACAGAGGACATTTGTTGTTACCACTCAGTCACGGTCACATTGAACTAGGGAAATTACCAGGCTGTATCAAAAGTTTGTTCTTAAAGCAGAAGCGCAATATAAAATCAAATTATTCAAATATATACCAATACAGCAGAACCTTCCTGTAAAGGACACCTAATTGTAGAGACAAAGTGTCCTTTAGGAAGAGGTGTCCTCCTACTGGAGAGTTACTAAATAGTAAAAATGGTAATTTTGCAAATGAAAACTGTCCTTTGTAGAGAGATGTCCTCTAGCATGGATGTCCTCTCATGGAGGTTCTCTTGTATAAATAAATATAGTTTAAATAAATAAAGGTTTGGTCCCACGGTCGATGAGCGTGCCCACGTGATCGAAATAATATAATAGGGTTTAGAATAACATTTCAGTATTCTAGTAGAGAGCTAAAGAATGTGTGATAAAATATAACAATCTTAGTAGTATTGTGCTTCTTTTAGAAAAAGGGCTAAATGCAAATATGGCGGCAAAATAAATATGTGAAGTGGAAGGGAAAGGAATAGTCAATAGAAGAACAGCTTCAAAATGGTTCAAGAGATTTAGAGAAGGAGACATCAGCCTTGAGAACAAACCTCGAATGGGATGACCACATGTGGCGGATATTGAGACCCTACGATATCTGGTGATGGACAACCCACAACAATCTACACGTGAAATGTCAGCCAGACTTGGACCATCCGAAGATATGATCAACCGAATTCTACACAAGCTGCACTTTGATAGCAAACACCCAAGACAAGATCCCCACAACCTGACTATAGCCCAGTCCCAGAGGCGAGTCGATATCTGTAAACGATTGTTAGAAAATCCGCAAGAACTTCGGTTTTGGAAGCGTATTGTAACTGGGGATGAAAGGTAGATCTATCTTCATAACCCCGACACAAGAAGACAATGTGTACCCTGTGATCAAGAGGCTAAACCTGTAGTTAAACAGGATCACTTTTGCGCTATAAAGTGATGTCTGTTTGGTGGAACATCGATGGTATTGTACACTACGAACTTGTTCCTGATGGTCGTGCAGTTAATACCGATCTCTACTCAGAACAACTCAGCCGAGTATACGAAGTTTTAAAGACTCGATACCCTGCTTTGATCAACTGAAAGAGAGTACTTCTGCAACATGACAACACTCCAGCTCATTGAGCTAGGTTAACAACGAATAGAATAAAGGATTTGGAGGGTATTGATGTTCTACCTCACCCTGCTTATAGCCCGGATATTGTGTCATCCGATTATATATTATTTCGGCCCATGGCTACATTTCTGAGGGGAAGAAACTATGAAACATTCCAAGACATTGAAATTGCCTGTCGTGACTTTTTTAACTCCAAACCCCGAGAATGGTATAGTCTGAAAATCTGGCTGGCTGTTATTTAAAATGACGGTTTCTATTTCAATGAATAAATATTTTTTTTGTTTTTATATTATTTAATGTGTGTGTGTGTTAGATAATAAAAATACATATATTGGATTGTGAATAAAAGATTTATTTCCAATATTTCGGTTGGCTGAATGCCAACCTTTATCAAGGCATTACATATTTACATTTAGGCATTACATTTTAATACAAAAATGTAATGCCTTGATAAAAGTTGGCGTTCAGCCAACCAAAATATTGGTGAATAAATCTTTTATTCAATCCAATAAATGCATTTTTATTATCTAATGATTTAAATATGGATTGCTCTATTTTCAAAATTATTTAATGGGTATTAAAAAAATCTTATTTATGGGAACAAAACTTTAGATACAGCCTGGTAGAAACACACCAAGAGATTTACATGGCAACTTACCTGTTGTTGATCTGAGGGACATGAAGCCAGTGACAGCTCTGGAACCAGGAAATCCCAAGATTAGCACCTAATATAGAACCTCACTATAGAGAGCACAAGGGGAACAACTTTGGGTAATCATGGTTCACTAATACAGTAGAACAACCTCCATGAGAGGACACTCCAGCTAGAGGACACCTCTCTGCAATGGACAATTTTCATTGTCAAAATTACCATTTTTACTATTTAACAACTCTCAGGAAACCTATTTGCAAAGAACACTTTTGCTCTGCAACTAGGTGTCCTTTACTAGGAGGTTTTACTGTATTGGTGATTATTTTTGGTTTTTATAAGGGAAGGTTCTCTATATCCCTGGTTTGTTTTAGTGCTGTACATTGGCTTTGGATTAGAGATTAAAATAAGATCCCCTATATACAGTATATGTACAGTTAAAACTATCTATAGCGCCCCCTCTTGGGACTCACCAAAATAGGGTGCTATAGAGAGGGGACTCTATAGACAGGTTTAACTGTATATATATGTGTGTGAAAAAAACAATTAAAAAATATGAAAAGGTCAGGTGTTGATATTAAAAACAAATAAGACATATTCTGACCAGGCTCACATGATCATTTCTAGATGGCATGATTTATCAAGAAATTGGGTTGGCCAAATATCATGAAACAAGTTAAATAAATATTTAGTTTATTATTATTTTTTTTTGTTCCACTAGATGGCACTCTGCCATCTAGAAATGCTCAAGTGAGCCTGGTCAGGATATGCCTCTTTTGTTTTTAATAACCAACCTCACCTCCTCATGATGTCCCCTGGGAAACACTGGGCAAATTCCCAGCAGGCTAATGAGGCTCTGGTAGGATCAACAGACAGATGGGGGGGGGTGAGAAAAACTACGACCATATGTGTGGAAGAATCTTGGAGCAGGAAATCTCTATAAAAAACGTGGGCTCAGCTGACAGTACCCAGTAAGGGCCCCTACCTAAGATTACAGGTCACATGCAACGTTTGCCCTAAAAAGGGCGGCCACAAAGGCATCTGTCTCCATGTGAAGAGCGGCCTCAAATAAGGGACAAAGTCATGGAACTGGAAGTGCTCCAACTCTTCGAGAGCAACAGCACCCCATCTTGCAGACCACCAACCTGATACTGGATCAATTGTCTCACAGTATAAAGAGAACTGTGGATTTAGGAAGAGGATCCCAAATATCACCCACGACAACACTTCAGTGCAACCAGAAGATGAGCTACAAATGATGTTTGCTAACAGATCAAAGTGGAGAATATTTGTCCATATATTCACCAACTTGACTTGATGGACACAAATTTTATACCTAAAGTAGAATACTAGTAGTTTTGAGGTGCACAATGTGTACATATGTATTAAATCCTGGTTGCTCACATGAGAATTTTAAATGGCAGAGAGCACCATCTAGTGGAATCAACTAAACATTGATTTAGGTTTATCTTATAAAATTGGGCCAGTATATGCCACCCCCGCCTTTTTTACTTTTAATATCACCACTTGACCTCTCTTTTTTTATAGTTCATCTTTTTTTACACATGTTCAGTGTACTTCTACAAACATTTGGCTTTATAAACCTATTTCTTGGGAAGCCTTTTGGACCAAATTTTTGGTTGTTGAGGTACAGCTTGCAAACTGCTGAAGAGGCTCCAAATGCGTATGCGGTTTTCTTGATTTATCAAGACCAAATATGGCCAACTATTATAGAATAAAAGTGAATCAACCTTCAGCTTATTTTTATTCAAGTAGCTGGCTCTCTACTACACTGGTGTCCAAAAAATAAGAAACTTTTGTTTTTTAATGATATGTTTTAAAATATACAACGCTAAAAGCTATAAAGTAATTTAATTAGGTATTTTAAGTCGTAAAATTTATTTATCACAACCATTCGATTCGGTAAAATTGAAAATATGCAAATTTTTGCTTGTCTTTATAAGTGTGCTATTTGGCGTGTCGTTTACCCCATCTAAGAATTGTCCAATTATAATTTTATTTAATCCTTAGTCAATTATGAGTTTATGAAAAATTTTAGCAGATGATTTAAAATGGAGAGCTGTTGGAAGAATGGAGGCAGGGCAATCACAAGTTGAAGTAGCAAAATGGCTAAATGTGAATAAATCTGTGGTCAGCAAAATATGGAAACAGTTCATTGAGACAGGAACCATCAAAAGAAAAGAAGGTTCTGGTAGAAAAAGAAAAATAGCTACCTCTGAAGACCGTTATCTGGTCGTAACTGCCAAGCGCCATAGGGAGATGACAGCTATTCAACTCTCTAATGAACTCTCGAGTGCTACTGGAACGAGAATTTCAAGACAAACTGTTTACCGAAGGCTTCACGAAGGTGCTCTTTATGCAAGACAACCAATGGTCTGTATCCTTTTAACCTCTGCTCACAGGAGAGCCAGCTTGAATTGGTGCTTGGAACATGCTTGGACTCATGATCAGTGGGCCAATGTTCTCTTCAGTGACGAGTCAAGATTTAGTTTAAACACAGATTCTCGACGAGTTTTCATCTGGAGGGAGCCTGGAACCCGCTATCATCCCAGTAACATCAGGGAAATAAGACAGTTTTAGAGGGGGCATTCTCTTAGTCTGGGATGGCATCAGTTCTAGCATACGCACACCCCTCCACATTTTTTCTGGGGGCACTTTAACTGCCCAAAGGTACAGAGAGGAGATCCTTGAGCCCTATCTAAGACCTTATAGAGATCAAATTGGTCACAATTTAATTTTAATGGACGATAATGCTCGTCCGCATAGGGCTAGGCTAGTCAATGAATATCTCCAGAGTGAGAATATTCGAAGGATGGATTGGCCAGCCAGATCTCCGGACCTGAATCCAATAGAGCATGTGTGGGATGCTCTAGGGAGGCGTATTGGAGCTCGTCACCCTTCTCCCAGAACCCTCGTTGAGCTAAGAACTGCTCTATTGGAGGAGTGGGGTTTACTACCCCTGGACCTCCTCCAAAGCCTGGTAAACAGTATGAGGGCTCGCTATGAGACCTTGATAGCTGTTAGAGGTGATCATACTCCCTATTGATATATTATTTCTTCAAAATCTGGAACCTTAGCTTTGGGTATGTTGGTAATAATTTGCATATTTCATAATTTCAAATATATATATATATTTTTTCATATAGCTAGGCAAATTCTCCATAGTTTAAACTATTTGTACACTAAATTTTATATTTGTTAATAAATTAGATTTTGAGAAATTTCAATATTGGTTAAGTTTCTTATTTTTTGGACACCAGTGTATTTAAAATGCTCATGTGAGTGGCCGGAATAAGCCAATTTTATTTTAAATATTATCACTTGACCTTTTTCCCCCTTACTTTTTTCACATACAGTAGAACCTCCCTTTAGCGAACACCCCGCTAGAGGACACCCTAAAATTTTAGGGTGTCACACTTCTTGCATACAGTGAATATCATAATTTTACTTAACTTTTAGCGTATATTTTCCAAAATTTTATCTAAATTTTAAAAATCTTTAAGTTCATTTGCATAGTTTTATTTTATATTTCATAGTCATAATTCCTATTTCTATTTTAATTATATTTGAAATATCACTTCGCATGTAAATTTATATGTTATATATAATGGCTCAAGCGCGCGTATACCCTGTTAGTATAGTCATACTAGCCACGCCTGTTGAAGAACCGAAAGGTTCGAATGCTAGCACAAGTATAATAAAAGAAGCTCCTTCGTAAAACTTGTGATTCGTTATACAATTGTACTAATTATACGGAGTTTACCTGTAGAAATTTATTACCATGTGTTTATAATCTATAATCCAAATTGTGCCTTATTACCATTTTTACAATTTCACAACTCTCCGATAAGAGGACACCTCTCCCTAAAGGACACTCTGCAACTAGGTGTTGTCAAGGAGGTAGTTGTACTGTAAAATAATAAACACACAGGTGTAAAAATGTGAGTAATTCATGTCATTAACAGATCAAATTGGAGAATATTTGTCCATATATTCACCAAAAGTTGAACTTGATTTAAAGGACACTCTGCAACTAGGTGTTGTCAAGGAGGTAGTTGTACTGTAAAATAATAAACACACAGGTGTAAAAATGTGAGTAATTCATGTCATTAACAGATCAAATTGGAGAATATTTGTCCATATATTCACCAAAAGTTGAACTTGATTTAAAGGACACTCTGCAACTAGGTGTTGTCAAGGAGGTAGTTGTACTGTAAAATAATAAACACACAGGTGTAAAAATGTGAGTAATTCATGTCATTAACAGATCAAATTGGAGAATATTTGTCCATATATTCACCAAAAGTTGAACTTGATTTAAAGGACACTCTGCAACTAGGTGTTGTCAAGGAGGTAGTTGTACTGTAAAATAATAAACACACAGGTGTAAAAATGTGAGTAATTCATGTCATTAACAGATCAAATTGGAGAATATTTGTCCATATATTCACCAAAAGTTGAACTTGATTTAAAGGACACTAACAACAATAATAAGCCTTTCATTTGAGTAAAGTTGTATTTAATTAGTATGCTTGTGTTTTCATATAGATTTTAAAATGGTTCATTAACTTGCTTAATACAGTAGAACCTCTATGGGAAGTCACTCATGCTGAAGGACACCTATCTACAAAAGAAAATTTTCATTTGCAAAATTACCATTTTTACTGTAAAGCACAATATTATAGATTATAATAAAAAAAGAAAATAAGACCTAATCCAAATAATTTATTAGTGTGTGACGTTTTGGCAACAACATTGTCACCATCATCAAACAAAAGAATAAATGAGAAAAATACTACAGCAAGTTCTTAAATGTACTGTTACCAAGTGTTTGAACAAGATAACAGATAAGGAAAAATAGAATATAGGAATAAATAGGAAAAATATTTTCCTTATCTGTTATCTTGTTTAAACACTTGATAACAGTACTATTTAAGAATTTGTTGTGGTATTTTTCACAGATAACCCGCAGGCTGACCCACGGGACATCCTCAAAGCTGTCTGCACTGACCACACTCTGCCCCAAGGCGTCTCTGCGCACCAGGGGAAAACTGGTGCTGCACCCAACACTCCAGAGGCCATTCCTGCCGTCAGCTCTGCCCTGGACAACAAGCTCCAAGGCCTGAAAGTCCGGGAACTGAGGCAATTCCTCCCAAGAATCTGTCTCTTCAACGTAGAGGCAGAAACGGCGGATGAGGACATTGTCAAGGCCTTCCTTTCCACCGATGCCCTCAGCCAGCTTCCTGGAGACAAGTCTGTCCGAGTGGCACACAGATCTCCGACCAGAAATGGCACCTGCACGGCCTTTATTGAGCTGGACTTGGCTTCCTACAAGGCCATTGGAAGACGCGGCAGGATCATTGTGGACCAAGTAATCCTGAACTACGAGGAGTCTGTCCACGTCTTCTACCGCTGCTGTGGCTACGGCCACAACGGCGATAGGTGCACCAAGGCTACAATCACCTACTTTCACTGCGCTTCTGGTGACCACCAAGGCCGAAGCTGTCCAACTCTTGCCAACCCGCGCACGGCCAAGTGCGCCAACTGCTCAGCCAAGGGCCTCTCTGCCGACCACGAGGCAAGATCAATGTCTTGCCCAACTGCCAGAGCTAGAGCTGCAAAGTTCTAGTCCTCCCGCCTTCTTCCTGCCTCCTGACCTCCGCGGACCCAATCCGGCCTAACCTGCCTCTTCCCTGACGGTGATCCTGTCCTTAGCCTCTCCACCCTGGTCATAGTGGCTTTATATATTCCGCTTTACGCGGCCATTGGGGCTTATAAATCATTTATTTTGGTTAGCAGCCCCGTAAATAAAGATATTTTCTCTCTCTCATTTATTCTTTTGTCTGATGATGGTGACAATGTTGTTGCAGATATGCCACACACTAATAAATTATTTGGATTAGGTCTTATTTTCTTTTTTTATTACCATTTTTACTATTTATCAACTCTCCGGTAAGAGGACACCTCTCTCTAAAGGACATTTTGACTCTGCAATTGGGTGTCCTTTACAGGGAGGTAGTTGTACTGTATTACAAACATACATCTAAAAAGGCTGAAATAGTAACTTACTTTTCTTCTTTTTAAGTGAGGTTTCTTGAAGCAATTTTTTATGCTTTGTCTTTGGAGTAGGAGTCTGTGGCACACCTTTGTTGTGAGAGATAACTGAGGAGTGTGTGGAACCTACCTCATTCTGTAGAACTGGTGTCCTGGATATCACTTCTGCAACACCACAGGTTTTTTTTTGCTTATCCCTTGTACCCATGATTGTCATGATAATCATTATGGCTAGAGGTAGGCAACTGCTTTTACTGTAAGTACATCACATGTCTACACATTTGAAAAGCAGTTCGACTTTGCACTTACAAATGTGCCAAAGCCCCGTTTGGTTAATTGCACTCGCTAGTGGGGTTAGACTTTTGCAAGAAAGGAGGGCCATTGTAACATTTTTTTTTTTTAATTAGAAGAAAGTGCCCAATGCAGGAATCGAACCCAGGTCGTAGTTGATGAAAACCGATGGTTTAGGCCATCCTTCCACCGACCCCCTATACCAGAGGTAGTAATCTCACAAGTGGAGTATCTACTTCAAGTAAGGTTGGGTGTCTACCATTATTAAGGTTGAGTATCTACCACGAGTGGAATTTAGCACAAATCAGGTTGGACATAGTTATCGAGCACAAGAGAGAAATTGGAATTTTTTTTTAGGTTCAGCACTTTTTTTTTTGGTGAAATTTGAAACTACAGTTAAACCTGTCTATAGCGCCCCCCTCTTGGTACTCACCAAAATAGGGTGCTATAGAGAGGGGGTGCTATAGACAGGTCACTTTTAATGTAAAAGGTTTACATTTTAATGTTTAAAATTGGGGGATATAGAGAGGAAGGCGCTATTTAGAGGGGGCGCTATAGACAGGTTTAACTGTATTATAGATGCGTATGATCCTTTTAAAAATTAAATAATATCTACTGCCCTTACTGCAATGGAAAAATTAATGCAAGGGCCTGGCTCATCAATGGTGAACCCTCCCAGCGGTTTCACCAGTTTAATCTACCATACTGCTGCCATAATCGAAAAATGCAATATAACAGTGGTATGGTGTAGATTAAACTGGGAGGGTTCACCACTGATGAGCCAGGCCCTCCCATTAATTTTTCCATTGCAGTAAGGGCAGTAGAAATTGTTTAATTTTATAAGAATCATACGCATCTACAGTTAAACCTGTGTATAGCGCCCCCTCTAAATGGCGCCTTCCTCTCTATTTTAAACATTAAAATGTAAACATTTTACATTAAATTGATAAGGCACAATTTGTATTATAGATTATAAACACAAGGTAAAAAGACCAAATCAAAATAAATAAATAGTGTGTGACGTTTCGGTAACAGCATTGTTACCATCTTCAGACAAAAGTACTGAATGAGAGAATTTTTTTTATTTATTTATTTCATCTCAATTTACAGGTGTTACATTCGAGCACAGCTCGCGAGTCACCTTGTCCTGGCTATTTACACATGGCGAGTTGGTGGAGTAGAAGTGGTCCCCCTAGGCCTTGCAGGAGGGCAGCTGTTGGGCGATGAGCTCTTGACTAAGTGTCAGGGCCGGGTCGTCGGAATCGGGGATTGATATCTCCTTTATTTTGTAGAATATCTTGAATGGTTAGATTATTTGAATTTTGCATTTGAAGGTATAATTTCTTAACGGAAGTTTGGTACATATCTTCTAGATCGGGTTTGTTCAATTCCTCCTTCAGTATCTTGTTTGATAGGTTGAATGGAGCTCCTATACTTGTCCGAAGGCAGATTCTCATAAATGCGTTTATCCTATTTTTGTTTGTGGTTGTAATGTATTTACACCAAATTGGGAGGATACAACTTCTGTATAGAGTAAACTTTTGTTTTGTAGTCAATTTGCTTCTATAGTTGAACAGGCTTGATAATGTTATTTTTGTGATTTTTGCTTTCTTTATGATATTTTTGACATGCATGTTGAATTTCAACTTGGAGTCTAAGGTAACTCCAAGATATTTAACGCTGTCAGTCCAGTTAATAGGGCTCTGGTTTACCTTTAGGATGGATTGTGGCTTGAATTTTTTATTGTCTAGTGGAGGAAAAATTATTGCCTGAGACTTTTTTGGGTTGATGTCTAATTTCCAATCGTTGTACCATTTGGTTATACTGTTTATGTAATTTTGGAGTTGTGTAGTTATTATTCCAATTGATTTGGAGTTTGCTAAAATTGCTGCGTCATCTGCGAAAAGTTTTATTTGACATTTTGGATGTGGCGGGAAATCGTTGATGTAGATATTGAATAGGTAGGGTCCAAGGATAGAGCCTTGAGGGACTCCAATCTGGGTTGGTTTTGCCGTGGTTATATAATTCCCTTGCTTAATTGAAAAGGTTCTGTCCTGGAGATAGTTTTTCAAGAATTTGATAAAATCCCCTGGAAATTGATTTTTTGTTATTTTTGCTATCAAGCCATCATGCCATACTCTATCAAAGGCTTTGGTAAGGTCTAGAAAAACAGCACCTACTGCCTCCTTGTGGGACTTTCTTATTTGGATGTAGTCTATTACTGTGATTAGCTGGTGGGTTGTGGAGTGTCCTTTTCTGAATCCAAATTGTTGAGGAATGATAAAGTAAATAGAATCCATGTATGTCTGCAATCTGCGAAGAACAATCCTCTCGTATACCTTACCGATGGTAGAGAGAAGGCTGATTGGTCTGAGATCTTCAGGTGATTTGACAGGTGATTTTTTTTGGAATGGTTATGATAATGGCATGTTTCCATGTCTTCGGGAAGTAGCACAGGTGTAATGCAGCATTGAAGATCCCAGCGAGGAAAACTATCCATTTGATGGGAGGTTTTTAGTCATATGCGGCGTAATATTTTTGTGGCCTGGAGCTTTGTGATTACCTAGGTTTTTAATAACTTCCTTGACTTCATTTGGCGTTGTCATTGATAGTATATTCTCTTGGGGATGAGGGCAAGTGTTATCTGTTAGGTAAGACGGAACCTCATCCTCCGCCTTGGAAAAGTGTTTGGAAAAATGCTCTGAAATATCATTTCCAATTTCTTTGTCGGTCAGCAAGGTTTTTCCATTTGCATTTGAACTAGTGATTTTGTCAGTTTTTTTCCTAATGGGTTTAATTTTTTCCAGAAGTCTGTTGGGCTCGATTCAAGTTTGCTTAAAAAACTATTCCAATTTTCAGATTTCTCTGCTTCAAGGGCTTGATTTACCCTTCCTTGAAGATTGAGGTAAGTAGCTCTATGAGCTGGATCCCAGGTTGATTGCCATCTTTTCCTATATATGCTATAAGGTACAACTTCCTTAAGTTTTGTCTATCAGTGTTATAAACACAAGGTAATAAGACCAAATCCAACTAAATAAATAGTGTGTGACGTTTCGGTAACAGCATTGTTACCATCTTCAGACAAAAGTACTGAATGAGAGAATTTATCACAACATGCTTTAAATAGTTCCTGTTATCAAGTGTGTAAACAAGATAACAGATAAGAAGAAGATATTTATCTGATAAACAGATGAGATAAACACATGATGATTATTATTCTTAGAATTAAGTTTTTCAAATATAATTAAAAGCATATCTATAAATATCGTTTACATTTCCTCTTTCTTCCATTCTGTTAATTGTAGCACATTTCTTTTGAATGAAAAATGCTTCTTTAAATTGTCTCTTAAAATAATTTTTCTCATAATCTAGTATCTTTGTTTCTTTTAGGTTAAAATTATTATGACCTGTGATTTTTCTATGTTCTTCTTCTTCTTCTTTCTTATCTCCACTCAATCATATTAGGGTATCAAGTTGTGACCCTTGATGGTGTCTGTTTGACAACCATCATGACTGAGTGAAGTAGAATGCGTCTGCCTTTGTCATTAAGACTGGGAGCACTACTCAGGGGCAGGTCAACTTAGCTCCAAAAGAAATGGCCGTCTCTGACATGAGGAACAGACGCCATGTGCAGCCGCTCCTAACATGGAGTACAAATGCTGCTCATCCTGTATCCCTGGATTAGGAGCCCTTACAGGGTACTATCAGCCGGGCCAGCTGAGCCCAGGTTTTTTAGTGAGCTTGTTACTGCTCCCCCTCCTCCTTTTTCATCCAGGCTTGGGACCGGCAAAGGCGGAGTTTCTATGTTCTACAAGTGCAGAATTCTCAATTTTATCCCATTTCAGAGCATATTCATGGTTTTTCATTCTTTCTTTTAAAGTTCTGGATGTTTGTCCTACATAACATTGGTCACATTTTTCACATTTCACTTCATAAATTAAACCTGCTCTATTTGGTATGTGAGTGTTCTTATGGTTGTTGATATATTGAGAGATAGGGTTACATGGTTTCCATGCAATGTTTATTTTTTCATACTTTTTGAATATATTAGTAAAATTTCTTGCAAACTTTTGGTTTATAAATGGCAATGTGATAAATTTGGCTTCTTTGTTTTTGCACTTTAGATTTTGAATTAAAGTATTATTCTCATATTTTTGGTTCATGTCTTCTATTATTGTATCTATCAATTTGATGGGAAAAATCTTCATTGATTAATTTTTTTTGATGTTGTTAATTTCTATATTTCTTTTAGTTGTATCATTAATGAGTGTAAAAGCTCTATATATAAGAGCTTTTACTAATCCTACTTTTTGGCTGAAATGGTGCTGTGAGCTATAGTTCCAATAAGTTCCTGTATGTGTTGGTTTTTTGTATATAGAGGTTGTAATATTGTTATTACTGTATGATAAGTTCATGTCCAGGAAATTTATTGATTTGTTTTTATCTACTTCCATAGAGTAATTGATATCAGGCAATAGATTGTTGAAAGAATCCAACATTTTTTGTTCACTTCCCTGATTAATAAATAAAATGGAGTCATCCACATATCTTTTAAAATAATAAACATCATTTTTAAGTGAATTTAGAGCTCTTATTTCTAATTGGCCTATAGTAATACAAGCTGCGTTTGGTGATATTGGACTACCCATTGTTGCACATTTCATTTGAAGATATATTTGGTCATCATAAATAAAGTATGTTGTGTTTTCAAACAAAATTCTATTCCAATTAAAAATTCAGATTTTGGAAAATTATTTATTTTTGATTCTTTTATCACATGGTTTAATTCATCCATAATTGTGGGTATAGGGATTGAAGTAAACATGGATTAAACATCTAAAGATATAATTCTTTGATTTCCATTTAGCTTCATGTCAATAATATCTTCTTTGAATTCATAGGAGTTAACAATTTCATTTTCATTAAAATATTGGTAGATTTTTAATTGTTGTGCTAACCATTTTGACAAGGCATATGTTGGTGAAGGTCTATTGTTTACTATTGGGCGTAATGGACAGTTAGGCTTGTGGACCTTTGGAGCACCATAATTTTTCAACTTGGTTAAAAGCCTGTAATTAATATATTTGTTTTTTCTCCAGTTTTTAAGTATGGTGTTCAATTTATTTTTGAAGTTTTTTGTTGGATCATTTTGTATAGGAGAATAGGTGCCATTGTTATTCAATAAAGAAAGCATTTTTTTGTTTATAGTCTTCTTTTTTCATTAAAACAATTCCATTCCCTTTGTCATATTTTGTTTGCAGGTGTTTAAGTTTGGAGGTCAATTTTTTGTTTATATTATTTGATATATAATTTTGTTTTAGTGTATTAGTAACTTCAAATCTAATATTAGCTGCCTCATTAGGGTTAAGAGTTTTGCATATTTCTTCTGTTTTTGAAATAATATCTAATTTTTCTTTTTGTTTCAGATTTCCCCCCAAAGCATATTTATAACCTTTGCTAAGCAAGTCTAGAACTTCATTTGAGATACCTTCACCTGTTAAATTCATGATGTTATTTTAATTTAACATTAATTTAACAGGTGAAGGTATCTCAAATGAAGTTCTAGACTTGCTTAGCAAAGGTTATAAATATGCTTTGGGGGGAAATCTGAAACAAAAAGAAAAATTAGATATTATTTCAAAAACAGAAGAAATATGCAAAACTCTTAACCCTAATGAGGCAGCTAATATTAGATTTGAAGTTACTAATACACTAAAACAAAATTATATATCAAATAATATAAACAAAAAATTGACCTCCAAACTTAAACACCTACAAACAAAATATGACAAAGGGAATGGAATTGTTTTAATGAAAAAAGAAGACTATAAACAAAAAAATGCTTTCTTTATTGAATAACAATGGCACCTATTCTCCTATACAAAATGATCCAACAAAAAACTTCAAAAATAAATTGAACACCATACTTAAAAACTGGAGAAAAACAAATATATGTGATGATTTAAGACCATGGAATTGTTGTAAATAGTCTAAATATCCACTACCACATGTTCCACCCCATGACTGTATATAACTTCTTATGTACTGCACATAGAAAACCTCAACTAACATCAATCTGTACCGCGTAAGAATCTAATAAAGTATTGCAACTGTACAGATAGAAGGAATGGAGAGAGACAGGAGAAAGTTAAGGTTAAAACAAATCAGGTTTAGGACAGAAGTCGAAGCAAGGCCTAGCAAAAGAGGCTTAAAACCAGCCCAACTATAAATAAGTTACAAGTCAATACTTCCTGACAGGACAGGGCGTATCTGATATCGAGGAAACCATAAAATCTAAGAGTGACGCCCAATTTCCGGGCCAAGACAGGACGTACTTTCAATCAAAGAAAGCCGCAAGGCCAATTACAGAAGACATCACCTAAGTAGGTCAACCAATAGCCTACGGCCACGTGAAAAAGTCCCACCAATTAGGAAAGAATCACCTAAATAGGTCAGCCAATCAGAAAGAAGCAAGGTCGTGGTGTTAAATCGAAGACCTAGAATAGGCAGTCTTCGCTTGGCTCCCAACGGTAACACTTGCTCTAAAGTCTCTCTCTCCTCATCCCATTCCTTCTTGACGTCAGACGCTTTTAGTGGAATCTCTGTTTGTTTATTTCACCTTTGGCCCAGCTGTGTCGCCTTCCACCACGACTGCACGGTAGAGTTGACATCGAGGTTCGTCTAGCATCAGGTAACACTGGTCCCAGAGGTCCCAAGATATCACATATATTAATTACAGGCTTTTAACCAAGTTGAAAAATTATGGTGCTCCAAAGGTCCACAAGCCTAACTGTCCATTACGCCCAATAGTAAACAATAGACCTTCACCAACATATGCCTTGTCAAAATGGTTAGCACAACAATTAAAAATCTACCAATATTTTAATGAAAATGAAATTGTTAACTCCTATGAATTCAAAGAAGATATTATTGACATGAAGCTAAATGGAAATCAAAGAATTATATCTTTAGATGTTGAATCCATGTTTACTTCAATCCCTATACCCACAATTATGGATGAATTAAACCATGTGATAAAAGAATCAAAAATAAATAATTTTCCAAAATCTGAATTTTTAATTGGAATAGAATTTTGTTTGAAAACAACATACTTTATTTATGATGACCAAATATATCTTCAAATGAAAGGTGCAACAATGTGTAGTCCAATATCACCAAACGCAGCTTGTATTACTATAGGCCAATTAGAAATAAGAGCTCTAAATTCACTTAAAAATGATGTTTATTATTTTAAAAGATATGTGGATGACTCCATTTTATTTATTAATCAGGGAAGTGAACAAAAAATGTTGGATTCTTTCAACAATCTATTGCCTGATATCAATTACTCTATGGAAGTAGATAACAACAAATCAATAAATTTCCTGGACATGAACTTATCATACAGTAATAACAATATTACAACCTCTATATACAAAAAACCAACACATACAGGAACTTATTGGAACTATAGCTCACAGCACCATTTCAGCCAAAAAGTAGGATTAATAAAAGCTCTTATATATAGAGCTTTTACACTCATTAATGATACAACTAAAAGAAATATAGAAATTAACAACATCAAAAAAGAACTAATCAATGAATATTTTCCCATCAAATTGATAGATACAATAATAGAAGACATGAACCAAAAATATAAGAATAATACTTTAATTCAAAATCTAAAGTGCAAAAACAAAGAAGCCAAATTTATCACATTGCCATTTATAAACCAAAAGTTTGCAAGAAATTTTACTAATATATTCAAAAAGTATGAAAAAATAAACATTGCATGGAAACCATGTAACCCTATCTCTCAATATATCAACAACCATAAGAACACTCACATACCAAATAGAGCAGGTTTAATTTATGAAGTGAAATGTGAAAAATGTGACCAATGTTATGTAGGAAAAACATCCAGAACTTTAAAAGAAAGAATGAAAAACCATGAATATGCTCTGAAATGGGATAAAATTGAGAATTCTGCACTTGTAGAACATAGAAACTCCGCCTTTGCCGGTCCCAAGCCTGGATGAAAAAGGAGGAGGGGGAGCAGTAACAAGCTCACTAAAAAACCTGGGCTCAGCTGGCCCGGCTGATAGTACCCTGTAAGGGCTCCTAATCCAGGGATACAGGATGAGTAGCATTTGTACTCCATGTTAGGAGTGGCTGCACATGGGGTCTGTTCCTCATGTCAGAGACGGCCATTTCTTTTGGAGCTAGGTGGGCCTGCTACTGAGTAGTGCGCCCAGTCTTAATGACAAAGGCAGACGCATTCTACTTCACTCAGTCATAATGGTTGTCAAACAGACACCATCAAGGGTCACAACTTGATACCCTAATATGATTGAGTGGAGATAAGAAAGAAGAAGAAGAAGAACATAGAAAAATCACAGGACATAATAATTTTAACTTAAAAGAAACAAGGATACTAGATTATGAGAAAAATTATTTTAAGAGACAATTTAAAGAAGCATTTTTCATTCAAAAGAAATGTGCTACAATTAACAGAATGGAAGAAAGAGAAAATGTAAATGATATTCATAGATATGCTTTTAATGATATTTGAAAAAAACTTAATTCTAAGAATAATAATCATCATGTGTTTATCTCATCTGTTTATCAGATAAATATCTTCTTCTTATCTGTTATCTTGTTTACACACTTGATAACAGGAACTATTTAAAAGCATGCTGTAATAAATTCTCTCATTCAGTACTTTTGTCTGAAGATGGTAACAATGCTGTTACCGAAACGTCACACACTATTTATTTATTTGGATTTGGTCTTATTACCTTGTGATTTTACATTAAAAGTGACCTGTCTATACCACCCTCTCTATAGCACATATTTTGGTGAGTTCCAAGAGGGGGCGACAGGTTTAACTGTATAATAGTTTTGAATTTTCATAACAGATGGCAGGCTAATGCATCATAACATTTTTATTGATTGATGGTCCTAGGAAATAAAGGCTCTATCATTTATCAGGTGATTGACTGAGGAATACCAGGTGACACTGATGCTATTTAAGCAGTTAGAACAATGATAAGGCACAATTTGGATTATATATTATAAACATAAGGTAATAAGACCCTGCTGTGGTAAATTTTCTCATTCAGTACTTTTGTCTGAAGATGGTAACAACGCTGTTACCGACACGTCACACACTATTTATTTATTTGGATTTGGTCTTATTACTTTGTATTCAGTTAGAACAAGATAAATTACTCTGATACAATCAGACCAACTAAGGAACATGTTCCCAACTCACTGAGAATGGATTGTGTGTGTACTTACCTCCGAAATCTTCTTCATCAGCTTCTGCCAGCACATGGGATTTGGACTCAGCTTCTTCTTGGGACACTAACCTACTCAGTCTGCAGCACAATCCTTGTTTCAATGATAGGCAAATGATAAGGCACAATTTGGATTATTGATTATAAACAAAAGGTAATAAGACCAAATCCAATTAAATAAATAGTGTGTGACGTTTCGGTAACAGCGTTGTTACCATCTTCAGACAAAAGTATTGAATGAAAATGGCAACAACACTGAAACATCACACACTATTTAATTATTTATTTGGTCTTATTAGATTCAGTACTTTTGTCTGAAGATGGTAACAATGCTATTACCAAAATGTCACACACTATTTATTTATTTGGATTGGGTCTTATTACATTCAGTACGTTGGCCTGCCACTGAGTAGTACTCCCAGTCTTAATGACAAAGACATTCTACTTCACCCAGTCATGATGGTTGTCAAGCAGACACCATCAAGGGTCACAACTTGATACCCTAATATGATCAAGTGGAGATAAGAAAGAAGAAGACATTCAGTACATTTGTCTAAAGATGGTAACAACGCTGTTACTGAAATGTCACACACTATTTATTTATTTGGATTTGGTATTATTAATTTGTGTTTAATGATAGGCAAAGTTCAAAGGTATGTCAGAGGAAAGCTTATGAATATGAAAAATCAAATGAATCAAAAATGGGTCTGAATTGACAGCTTCATGAAACAAGGAACCCGAGAATGAAGCTGACCATAAGTGGTTCTCAGTTGCACCTTCACTTTATTTGTCAATAATTTATGATAAGGCACAATTTGGATTATAGATTATAAAGACAAGGTAATAAGACCAAATCTAAATAAATAGTGTATGACATTTCGGTAACAGATTTGTTACCATCTTCAGACAAAAGTACTGAATGAGAAAAAATACCACAGCATGTTTTAAATCTTCTTCTTATCTGCCATCTTTTTTTTACACACTTTAATAACAGTAACTATTTAAAACATGCTGTGGTGGAATTTTTCATTCAGTGCTTTTGTCTGAAGATGGTAACAACGCTGAAACATCACACACTATTTATTTGGATTTGGTCTTATTACCTTGTGTTTTCAATAATTTAGTTTTTTTGGCTTCTAAGTCTGTCAAACATATTCACTTCTGAGTTATCTAAACCCCCGAATGCTAAATGTGTTGAATATCTCACAGTATGAGCATTTCATTGAGTTTAAATAATAAATAATCATTAAAGGTTTATTAAACACAAGGTAATAAGATCAAATCCAGATAAATAAATAGTGTGTGATGTTTCAGCGTTGTTACCATTTTCAGACAAAAGCACTGAATGAAAAATTCCACCACAGCATGTTTTAGATAGTTGCTGTTATCAAGTGTGTAAAAAAAGATGGCAGATAAGATGATTTAAAACATGCTGTGATATTTTTCTCATTCAGCACTTTTGTCTGAAGATGGTAACAATACTGTTACCTAAATGTCACACACTATTTATTTGGATTTGGTCTTATTACCTTGTGTTTATAATCTACTAGCCGAATGACCCGGGCAACGCCCGGGTTTTACCCGATTAAATGCTTTTAGTCAAATACTATTCGTTACAATTATAAATTGGCGCCGTGGATGTCATTCTTGTGTAATATATAAGTGAGTTTTAAAAATTGTAAAAAAAAAAAAAATGCATCGGCAGGGAATTGAACCTGGGCCGCCCACGTGGCAGGCGAGCATTTTACCACTGAACCATCGATGCTTATGAGAAATGGCCATATTTAGGTATTTATTCCATTCACAAAAGCAAACGGTGACAGAATTAAGAATTGATTGATGACTCTGATACTTGTATATTTTAATAATCCAAATTGTGTGCCTTATCATTTAAGGTTCATTGTAAATAATTTTATTCAACCTGTCGTATGAGTGCTTGGAACCAAATGGAAACTCTCAAGACAAGTTTTACTGTATTCTATCTGGGTGACTTAGAAGCGATAGGTAGGAGTCCACTTCTTTGTCTATAAGCCTGGTTAGTAATTTATGTTTTGGTTTGGTGGACTGTATCTAGATAGGCCAGACCAGCTGAATATTATCCTTGGATTAGAGCTCAAGGTAATAAGACCAAATCCAAATAAATAAATAGTGTGTGATGTTTCAGTAACAGCGTTATTACCATCTTCAGACAAAAGTACTGAATGAGTTTAATGTAAATGAATGTAAGTCATTCAGTACTTTTGTTTGAAGATGGTAACAATGCTGTTACCGAAACTTCACACACTATTTATTTGGATTTGGTCTTATTACCTTGTGTTTATATCTAACTAAACTATTGGAAAAATTTATATAAAAATAAAAATTGGAACTAGATTTACATAATAAGAACAAACACTATCTATTTAAAATGCATCCATCAGAGTATACGGTAGAACCTCCCTGTAAAGGACACCTAATTTCAGAACCAAAGTGTCCTTTAGGGAGAGATGTCCTCTTAGCGGAGAGTTGCTAAATAGTAAAGATGGTAATTTTGCAAATGAAAACTGTCCTTTATAGAGAGGTGTCCTCACATGGAGTATGTTCCACTGTATATAGAGATAGTGAATAGACAAGGTGAAAGGAAATGAATAGACTCACGGCTCACTCCTCAAGGGATTGGTTTCCTCCCCAAAGTGAACTTCCATCCAAGTTAGCAGGGACTCAGGGATTGGGGGCAGCTGCTGCTGGACACCAGCTCCTGGTTATTATATGGTAGTCTTAGGGGAGCAGGTTTTTCACCGGTTGTATCTATATCTTAGTTTGCCCTCCCTTCCTGTGTAAAATGTCAATACAGTAGAACCTGCCATGATCATCAAGTGGCTAGGACATTGCGTTGTGGCTGCAATAACCTAGGTTCAAATCCTGGTCACAGCACTTTTTTTGGGGGTCAGTGGAAAGATGTTCTAAACCATTGGTTTTCAACTGCTATGACCAGGGTTCGATTCCTGTATTGGGCACTTTTTTTCTGATAAAAAAAAAAAAATTCCAATGGCCTCCGATTATTTTAAAAGTCCAACCCCACCAGCAAGTGCAAGTAACCAAAAAGGGCTCTGGCACATTTGTAAGTGCAAAGTCTAACTGATTTTCACATGTTTCATGTTGTCAAGTTCAGGGATGTTATATTTTAAAGCTAGTGAGTGTTTTACAATTGGAAAACAGTCTCAACAAGATAATTGGAAAAAAATAGTACAAATGTTGTACTGGGATAAGGTTCATAAATTAAGGAAAGGAAAAATGGCATCTCCTTATTGTGCAACTGAAAGTTGCTGATAGCTTGCACCAGATATTTATTCCGATAGATGGTGCAAGTCATCAGTAACTTTCAGTTGCGTGATAAGGATATGCCATTTTTTCTTTCTTAAGAGAATTGGAGTTAAGAACTCCGGTGAGATACCACCTACAGTTAAACTCATGGTTACATCATTCATCTTGCTACAAACACAAGGTAATAAGACCAAATCCAAATAAATAAGTAAATAGTGTGTGATGTTTCAGTAACAGCGTTGTTACCATCTCCATCTTACCATGAAGATGGTAACAACGCTGAAATGTCACACACTATTTATTTATTTGGATTTGGTCTTATTACCTTGTGTTTATAATCTACTAGCGGATGTACCCGGCTTCGCCCGGGTTTTACCCTAGTAAAGGTTTGTCTAATGAATCTCTCGATAAAGTGAACATTTTTTCCCGGTCCCTTGAAAAATACTCGAAAAGTTGAATAAAATGAATATTAATTGGTTCCCTCAGTAATTGGAAGTTAAAGGAATAGTATCTTGCCTTGGAATTGTATCATTATTCTTGTCTCAAATAAATTGCCGTGTCATCCTGAATTTTGTCTTTCCTAATTTTCTACATTACAAAATCATCGTATCATCATGATAATATTTAGAGCAGATTGTTGAATTATAACAGATAAATTAGAATATTTATCTTGATTATTTTTAGGTGAAAAGTTATTTCAAAAATTTTAGTTGCTAGAAACCTTCCCAGTACTATACTAAATAACTTCCCAAAGTTTCATGGCGTTCCAATGAGTAGTTTGGTCAGGCATAAAGGACAGACACACATACATTCATTTTTATATAAATAGATAATCCAAATTGTGCCTTATCATGTTGCTACAGTTGAAACAATTGTGGCTGTATAATTATCTCTGCTATGACCAAGTTGGTGTTATAAGTGAGACTCCATGGCAATTGAGACACACAGAACTTACTGAGGGTTGTCCAGGAGGATCTCTGAGCAGAGGCAGCCAAGTGCGAAGCCGGCAAAAGATCCCATCGAGGTAGTAGATCATGGTGGAGGTGGTGAACCAGAGCTGGCAGGTGGTGCTCATGGTGGGGATCACAGACTCCAGCAAGTGGCCCAGAGCCAGCCAGGACTTGCCCAGTCTGTCGTCACACATAACACTCAGCCGACTGTAAAACCTTCCAATTTATAGGTCACATTATTGGAGATACAGTAGAACCTCCCTGTAAAGGACACCTAATTTCAGAGCCAAAGTGTCCTTTAGTAGAAGTGTCCTCTTACCGGAGAGTTACTAAATAGTAAAAATGGTAATTTTGCAAATGAAAACTGTCCTTTGTAGAGAGGTGTTCGCTATTGGGGTGTCCGCTAAAGGGAGGTTCTACTGTATTTTGAGTACAGTAGAACCTCCCTGTAAAGGACACCTGATTGCAGAGCTAAAGAGGTGTGCTCTTAATGGAGAATTGCTAAATAGTAATTTTGCAAATGAAAACTGTCCTTTATAGAGAGGTGTCCTCTAGCGCGATTATCCTCTCGTGGAGGTTCTACTGTACTAAATATTTTTTATTTTATAAAATGGGTTCCAGACATAATCTCAACAGGCCAAAATCCAACAGGCGCAAAATTCTGATATTCCAAAATCCTGATAAACAAAAAATCCAACAAACAAATTTTAAAAAGTGAATACAACTCTCATACCAATAGGATTTGTATATTTCAGCCCATGATTTGATGTGGTATTTCTATAACATTTTGCTTATTTCATTTTTGTCAGGATTCAGCCCCTTGTAAAATAATGTTTGAACAGGCCAATTTGGTTGACCTCTAAATCTAGAGTTATATACCTGAAGATAAAAGGAATATGTTGTATATGATTATACTTATTAAAGTTAAAAGGAAATATGTAAATATATGTGATAATATCGTTGCGGGGTTTCTTGTTGTTCGATTTGAATGGTGAGGATTGGTTGAAACGCAGTCGTTTGAGTGGAAGTTTAAGCATACAGTTAGGAATAATCAGGACACGTGATTGGGTTTGAAAATAAAAGGCAACTGGGTTGGAGGGAAGAAAGCTTGAGAAGAGCTGAGCGATTTGACTTATTAATTAGTTGATCACATGGCGATGATTGGATTTAGATGAAATGAGCGGAGAGAGAGAGATCTCTAGAGTAGATGTTACCTTGTTGGAAGCGAAGGAGCAACTGACTATTCTTGCTTTTTCGATTTAACACCAAGACTCAGTTTCTCTCTGATTGGTCGAGAGATGTCACATGATCTTTTCCTATTGGTTGACCTACTTAAGGTGCTGTCTTCTGATTGGCCCGCGGTTCTCTTTGGTGAAAGATATGGCCTGCCTGATAGGAAGTGTCGGTTGCTATTTCGATTTTATTTACTTCCGCGTTATCAAAATACGTCCGGTCTTGGGTCGGAAGTATGGGGTGTCTCTATACTAATATAACTCCTGTGGATACCAGATACGTCCTGCTTTGTCAGGAAGTATTGAGTGCTTCGCGACTAATATAACTTCTGCGGTCACTAGAGACGTCCGGTCTCTGCCCCTGCAATATTGACACAGGGGTGCCCAGAATAGTCGTGCCAGCTTTAGGCCTATTTCCTATGTCTTTTGTTACTTTCTTTCCTCCAGTTACCTTATTCTTTTATTAAATCTTTGAAAATCATACATTTGTACATGCATAGTGGGTCGGGGAGCATACAATTATATACAAATTATGACATATATTATTTAAGAAAAGTTAATGAATGGAATACAGTAGAACCTCCCTTTAGCGGACACCTCTCCACAAAGGAAAGTTTTCATTTGTAAAATTACCATTTTTACAATTTAGCAACTCTCCAGTAAGAAGACACCTCTCCCGAAAAGATACTTTAGCTCTGCAATTAGGTGTCCTTTACAGGGAGGTTCTACTATGTATGTAAATTTAATTATTGTAAGAAAAAGTTTTGCATACTTTATGTGGGTTCTGATGGTATTTTAAATATTTATCTAGTATCAAAATATTATTCTGTAGATCGATGTTAGGGTATATTCTTACTTGACTACGTTCAAAATCAAGACATCTTCGATTAATAAATTTATTTTTTAACAGAATGGAAAACTTTACATATTAACCTATTTTACATTAATAGACACTAGGACCCGGGTTCGAACCCGCATTGGACACTTTTTTCTGTTTAAAGAAAAAAAAAAAATGCTCCAATGGCCCCCGATTCTTGCAAAAGTCCAACCCCACCAGCGAGTGCAAGTAACCAAACGGGGCTCTGGCATTAGTAAGTGCAAAGTCGAACTGCTTTTCACATGTGTAGACATGTGGTGCACTTACAGTAAAAGCAGTCGCTAACTACCCACCATGATTATCATGGCCTGTACCACGTGTACTAGGGATAAGCAAAAAAAAAAAAAAACATTAATAGAAATTTAAAACAAAAACCTTACATACCGATTAGCAGCAAACTCTCTCTATATCTACAAAACTACATATGCAAAAACAAACAAGAGTTCTAAATATAGCAATTACAATGTTGCCGAATATAATATATATTTTGACAATATGTACAGAAGCTGGATCCCAACAGGTTCTACCCTTCTCTCTCTCTCTTTTTTACTTTCCAAATCTTCTCTTTCTTTTTGTCTCTTTTTTTTTCTTCTTTAACATTTATACTGTTTCAGGTTATAAATTTGACTACTATGCGATTGATCGTATTTGATTGGATTTTGTCCAAAGTGATGATAAACGAGGAGTTTTGAGAATTGTATATTCTATGACGATGACTCAGGCATACTTCATGTGTATATAGTTAGCTCAGTTAGTTGAGTATAATCTGAGGTTAGAGACACATGATGAGTCTAAGATTTGTAGGCATGTTTTTTCTTAGATCTTTAATAAATTCCTTGTGAAAGTAAAAGAGTTCTTGAACTAATGTTAAAAAACAGGTTCTCAGCACGACAACAGAATATGTAATTACAACAAGGTAATAAGACCAAAAACAAATAAATAAATAGTGTGACGTTTCGGTAACAGTGTTGTTACCATATTCAGACAAAAGTACTGATTGTGCCTTATCAGAATATGTAATTCTTACTTTTACAGAATTTATCTGAACACTTCACCTTGAACATAACATAATATTGTCAAGTAGCTCTACAACCACAGGAAGCTCCATGGAACACCTGTCAATCATCACTGGACTCCGGGGGGACAGATGTGAGGGGTTCTCGAAATCTTATCGGCAAATAAGGAAAACGGGAGGGTGGCTGACCACTCTTGTTATTTTTACCTTGGGATAAGTTGTTCTCCCTATAAATACCTTTTGTATATAATTTTATTGGATGGAGAACTAAAGGGTAAATATCCACCTTTATAATAAATTAATTATTCCCAAATTTGTCCTTACTTTATTTATCTCCGCGACTATATAATAATCACAAACAATCAGGAATATGATAAGGTACAATTTGGATTATAAATTAGAAACACAAAGACTGAATCCAAATAAATAAATAGTATGTGACATTTGCTATTATTGTTTCTTATTCCCTTGTGTAAAGATTACACAAATTCCATGAGTTCATGCTCCTCGAGCTATTTTATAAGCAGCGGTTCTCCCAAAGGTCCTGTTTAGTACATCTAATACGTTCGTTCAGTCATATTAGCGTTGATAAGGAATAAAGGTTTCATCTTCGCTTAATGGATCTCGGTGTCCAGGAGTAGTTGTATGAACATAGAGACACAACACAAGCCAAAATGTGTTCTGGAGCTGCAGGTGTCAAGCTACACTATTTATATATTTGAATTTGGTCTTATTACTTTGAGAACAGGAATACAATAGTCTGGTGGAATAAGCTGGAAAAACTGCCAGGAGACAATGAAAGGTTTCCCAGTATTTACCCCCTTTTGTTCAGTGATTGCCAGCATTTGTCCATTCTCAACTGCAATGATCACCACTGGAAATGTCACTATCTCTTCTTATAATCTCAAGCCACCAAAGTAGTAGGATGGAGGCACTGTTGCAGTGATAGTCTTCTTCTTCTTTCTTATCTCCACTCAAACATATCAGGGTATCAAGCTTGTAGGGCTTGTGATTTTTGGTGGTGTCTGCTCATCAAAAGAGATTTGACAACAATAATGACTGGGTGAAGTAGAATGCCTTTGCCATTAAGACTGAGAGCACTACTCAGTAGCAGGCCACAGACTTAGCTTTAATATGAAATGGCTGCCTCTGACATGAGGAACAGAGCCATGTGCAGCCGCTCCTAACATGGAGTACAGACTCATCCTGTATCCCTGGAT
The DNA here is from genome assembly GCA_030710605.1 of Cordylochernes scorpioides. Classification (NCBI taxonomy): domain Eukaryota; kingdom Metazoa; phylum Arthropoda; class Arachnida; order Pseudoscorpiones; family Chernetidae; genus Cordylochernes; species Cordylochernes scorpioides. Next base: position 121,824,405 of record CP092865.1, on the reverse strand, counting down.
CAGGAGTCCTTACAGGGTACTATCAGCCTAGCCAACTAAGCCCAGGTTTTTTATCGAGCTTGTTACTGCTCCCCCTCCTCCTTTTTCATCTAAGCTTGGGACCGGCAATGGCAGTTTGCAGTGATAGTAGACTTACACAAAGGTCTTGTGGCTGCAGGAAGCAATACGCTGCAGCTGTCCAGCTAGGGTTTGGCAGCGGATCAGCAGGAATGCCAGATGGCTGCGACAGGGCAGGGTCACCACGTCTGCATCTTCCCTGCACACAGAGGTTCTCAATTCTACAACCATCCAGCTGAGGTTATACAGTAGAACCTCCCTGTAAAGGACAACACATAATTGGAGAGCCAAAGTGTCCTCTATATAGAGGTGTCCTCTTACCGGAGAGTTTTTAAATAGCAACAATGGTAATTTTGCAACTGAAAACTGTTCTTTGTAGAGAGCTGTCCTCTAGTGTGAGCGTCCTCTCATGGAGTATGTTTTACTGTATTCAGAAGTTGATTGAACTCCTTTTTTCTCAACCAGCATTAAACTAAATAACTAATTTTTCTCTCTATGGAGGCTGACCTTGAGAAAGCCAATAAAAATATTTTGATTGAAATTTTACACAAATAAATTTATTAAATAAAAACAAACGATAGCAATGCGTCTCTTTATACATAAAATTTTTAATATGCTAGCTTTCGGATCTTATCGATCCTTCAACAGGCCAAGGGTCCTCGTCCAGGCGATGAGCGGGTCCTCCACCCCACCGAGCCCAACCTGGACAAAGTGGCGATAGACGCGCAGCTTTGCCGACGCCAGGATGGTCAGGGCGTCGTCCTCAAAGCCGGACCCGCCGAAGATCCAGGCCTGCAGGTCAGGGGGCCGCCCGATGATGTTGAAGGCCTCTCTGATGAGGGGCCTGATGGAAGAGCAGCTCCAGTAGCGGTGGCCGAGGGAGCGGTCGACGGACCCACAGGCAGGACACGACGGGACGGCCGAGGCAGGATGGGCCGGATGGGGTAGAGCGTGGAGGGCCAATTTGAAGGCGGCATCGGCCTCATGCCCGAGAAGGCGCAGCGCCGGAGCGAGGCCCAGTCGATCCTGGATGGTGGGCTGATGGTGGGTGCCCATCTCGCCAGGAATCGGGAGATCGGCGTGGCCGCGAGGCGTGGACGATCCAAGGCCCGTTGAATTGGCCTGTTGAAGGATCGATAAGATCCGAAAGCTAGCATATTGGCCTGTTGAAGGATTGATAAGATCCGAAAGCTAGCATATTAAAAATTTTATGTATAAAGAGACGCATTGCTATCGTTTGTTTTTATTTAATAATTTATAGCAATTCTTTTGTCTATTTATTGGCCTGTTGAAGGATCGATAAGATCCGAAAGCTAGCATATTAAAAATTTTATGTATAAAGAGACGCATTGCTATCGTTTGTTTTTATTTAATAATTTATAGCAATTCTTTTGTCTATTTACAAATAAATTTACTGGCAATGTTAAATATCATCAAATATTATCTCTACAGATTTGATGATAATTAACACATTGCCAGTAAATTTATTTGTGTAAAATTTTAACGATAGATGGCAATTAAATTTAATTTAAAAATATTTTGGTCCAAGAATCTATTAAAATTGGCACTTGGCAAGAATACTTTTTTTTTTAAATTAAATTAAACCAAGTACACATGGTACAAACCATGATAATTATGGTGGGTATAAGTAGGCAACTGCTTTTACTGTAAGTGCACCACATGTCTACACATGTGAAAAGAAGTTCGACTTTTGCACTTACAAATATGCTAGAGCCCCGTTTAGTTATTTTCACTCGCTGGTGGGGTTGGACTTTTGCAAGAATCGGGGGCCATTGGAGCATGTTTTTTTTTAATTATAAAAAAGTGTCCAATGCAGGAATCGATCCTGGGTCGTGGCGGTAGAAAACCAATGGTTTAGACCATCCTTCCACCGACCTCCGCAAGAATCTGTAAGAGTGGAGAGGAAGTACTGAATAGATAATTGTAAAGAATGGTCTGGTAATAGAAGATATGAAGAACTGAAGAAACAACAAACTGCAACGAGGTTCCACGATTGCTGACCTCCATAATAGAGATGACATCAGATAATGTGAAAATATCGCTATTTATAAATAATGGATAGAATCCCTTTATTACAGTAAGAGGGGAGGACAAAGAGGGGATTCTTATATGGTTGATAGATTTTTTGTCCCTCTGCAGAGCTGACTGCTACAGGGCATGTTCCCAGGTGGTGGATAGGGAAATGAACTTCAGATATGAATGCCAGCTGTGAAACAAGCAGAATAACTCTGATGAATAAGCAGTCGCGGACCAACTGCAGCATTGGCAGCAAAGGCTTCCATGTTAGGAACGGCCTCAAATTACAAGCAAAGTCAGACTTTCATCAAAGTGTACCTGGACCATGGTGCCATGATCAACGAAAGCTGCACCCCTACACCCCATTCCATGAGATTTATTGTGTGAGTCACAATGGAGATATTTAAAAAAAATATTTAGCTTCCCTTTTATCTCCAAAGTAAAATATCTCTGTGAATTTAACCGTGGTTATAACAACATAAGATGATACGGCACAATTTGGATTAAATATTATAAGCACAAGATAATAAGACCAAATCCACACACTACACACTATTTATTTGGATTTGGTCTTATTATCTTGTGTTAACAACATAAGATATATCTTGGTCCTGAATGATGTTGTTATAGTTAGTTTTGGCTGTACAGTAGAACCTCCATGAGAGAACACCTCTATACAGAGGACAGTTTACATTGTCAAAATTACCATTTTCACTATTTAGAAACTCTCTGGTAAGAGGAAACCTCTCCGTAAAGAACACTCTGCAATTAGGTGTTGTCAGGGAGGTAGTTCTACTGTATTACTGTCCAACATTTAATTTTAAAACAGCATATAAGAAATTCCTGTGGACTTATAGCAATAGGTGGTGAACTGCGTATTTTTTCTCTATACTGTGGATCTGGCATAGGATTGTAGAAAATAATGTAGTTTTATAAGATTCCAAGAGTACAGTAGAAACTCCATGAGAGGATACTCATGCTAGAGGACACCTCTCTATAAAGGACAATTTTCATCACCAAAATTACCATTTTTACTATTTAGCAACTCTACGGTAAGAGGACACCTCTCCCTAAAGGACACTTTGGCTCTGCAATTATGTGTCCTTCACAGGGAGGTTCTACTGTATTAACAAAGGGAGAGTTTGAGCCACCATGGACAAACTGTACTCTGAGGATGAAATTCTGGTGTTTGCCATTGTACTGTTCACTTAGGTGGTTATGTTAACTATACCAAAGAAAAGTGGGTGGAAGTTTAAAAAAAAAAGAAAGTTATATTTTAATTCTTCACTGAATGTGTTTCCTGTTTTCACTCCAGTACATAAGTAACTCTGCCTTTGCCGGTCCCAAGCCCGGATGAAAACGGAGGAGGGGGAGCAGTAACAATCTCCATAAAAAACCTGGACTCAGCTGGCCCGGCTGATAGTACTCTGTAAGGGCTCCTGATCCAGGGATACAGGATGAGCAGCGTTTGTACTCCATGTTAGGAGTGGTTGCACATGGCGTCTGTTCCTCATGTCAGAGGCGGCCATTTCTTTTGGAGCTAACTCAGTGGCCTGCTATTGAGTAATGCTCCCAGTCTTAATGACAAAGGCAGGCACATTCTACTTCACCCATTCTCAAGCTCTACAAGCTTGATACCCTAATATAATTGATTGGAGATAAGAAAGAAGAAGAAGAAGAGGCATAGAAGTGGTATGTAAGAAAAAGGAACTTTCTTATAAAAACTGAAAAAAAAAAAACACAAAGAAAAATCACATAGGTATAACAGAGGCATGATTGGGAATAAACATCACTTTGCACCTTTGAACTTGTGCATGCAACTTAGAGAACAAGGAAGGTGGGTTCAGCTTCTCCATCTTTGTGACGGCTTGGCACACCTGCAACACAGCCCAGGGTGGAGTTGTACAATAACCAAGTAGGACAAGTTGGCCACCATCATAACAATCTAAGAGGGATTGGTTGTACAAGGTATGGTTTAAAAATAACTTGAGAGGCCTCCAAATACAGTAGAACATACTCCATGAGAGGACACCTTTCTATAAAGAACAGTTTTCATTTTCAAAATTACCATTTCTACTATTTTGCAACTCCCTGATAAGAGGACACCTCCCTCTCCAAAGGACACTTGTGCAGCATCTTCCTCTTTTATTGTTACCCCTTCTTTTGTTTGCATGCTACGTCATGTCCATTATAATTCTCTATATTAAACATATATTTTTTAATCTATTCTTTCTAGCCAGAGTGTCCACTAGTGTAGAGGTTCTACTTTGAGGTAATAATCAATGTATGGATAGACTAGTAAGAGTAATGTCATGTGATAAGAACATACATGTAGGCAACAAATGCAGTAAAACCTCACTATAATGAACTGAGCACAAACCTTCCCTTATTATTATTTTTTTGCTTATCCCTAGTACACGTGATACAGGCCATGATAATCATGGTGGGTAGAAGAAGGCGACTGCTTTTACTGTAAGTGCACCACATGTCTACACATGTGAAAAGCAGTTTGACTTTTGCACTTACAAATATGCCAGAGCTCCGTTTGGTTACTTGCACTCGCTGGTGGGGATGGACTTTTGCAAGAATCGGGGGCCATTGGAGCATTTTTTTTTTTTAATCAGAAAAAAATGCCCAATGCGGGAATCGAACAAGGGTCGTAGCAGTGGAAAACCAATGGTTTAGACCATCCTTCCACAGAGCCCCTACCTTCCATTATAACAAACCTAATTAATCCACTTTTTGTAACAAATGAATCTACTGGCAATGTCTTTCTTTTCAATAATATCATCAAACTCTACAGACCTTACTGCAATGATATAGGTTATTGAATAAGAGGGCTTGGCTCATCAGTAGTGAACCCTTAAGCAGTTTCGCCAAATTATTCTCTAGACCGTTCTACTATTGTATTGGATTGTGATATACCCTGTATTTTCTATGGAAGGCAGCTTAGGGGTGTTTAGTTGAACCTATGGATATAAAGCTTATAGGTCTGTAGAGCTACATACAAGGTTAGAAATAATTGTTATTTCTCCTTAAAATAAATTTTGATTTTTCGTTCAAAAGAAACATATGCGGGATAATTTTCAAATGTCGTTATACAATCATAAGCGGCATTATATTGTATTATAAATTGTATATGTACATCATAGCTGTAATGAACCAAAAGTTCAGTTCCATTGGGGTTTTGCTATAGCGAGGAGGTTTTTCTGCTGTGTTAGAGCAAACACAATGTCACTCTAGGGAAGACTCACCTTGAGAAACTCCTGCAGGAACCTATCCCGTGGACACTTGCGCATATTCTTGGTCTTCAGGAACTTGACCATAGGGATGAGCTGACCGAGCCGGTTATCTGGAGTTGGAGAGAAGAGCAGTGCTCCACGTTCTAATTCTTTCTTTAATTTCTCTGGGTCGGCTGGACAGCACATTTAATTTGGAATTTTTATTTGGCATATCGGACATGATAGCCCAGCTTGGGTCCCTAAATACATTATGTATAGGAGCTTATAAACAATTATGAAAATTTGAACTCTGCCTTTGCTGGTCCCAACCCCGGATGAAAAAGGAGGAGGGGGAGCAGTAACAAGCTCGGTAAAAAACCTGGGCTCACCTGGCCCGGCAAACAGACACCATCAAGGGTCACAACATGTACCCTAATATGATTGAGTGGAGATAAGATAGAAGAAGAAGATGAAAATTTGAAATTATATACGCATATGATTCTTTTAAAAATAAAACAATTTCTACTGCCCTTACTGCAATGGAAAACTCATAGATTTTTCCATTTCAGTAAGGGCAGTAGAAATTGTTTAATTTTCAAAAGAACCATACATGTCTATAATAGTTTCTAATTTTCATAACAGATGGCACGCTAATGCATCATATTATATACAATTCAATAAACAAGACTAAAAACAAACATTAAAACCGATTGGTTTTCTCAAACAAAAAGAAAATCTAAAATGAATCTACATAAATTATTGAATTTTACATAGGTGTCTTTGTTATATACAAATTTGCACGTTTCTTCGATGGGATAAAAATTGTGATAATTTGGGTTGAATTAAAAAGATAAACCCTTTTTATATCATTATTTTATTTAAGATCCAATTTAAAAAAAGGAAAGAACAAAAAAAATATTATAAACTTCTTGTTTACAAGTTACGAGTTAGAAGAAATGATCGATTATCAAATTATATACATATTTCAAAACAGTTTCAATAGCCTCCGAAAGATGGCGGGACAAGTCCAGGGAATGTTACTGGTCCAGCGATGGCTCAGAAAGTCTCTCAAAGTTAGTGTTTATTGGAGTTTCTTGTTGGCTACATTTATATGGGAAGACAAAGAGGAGACAGCCCGGAATGCACGTCTGGTGCTCTCTCGGAATTCCTCCGCTGTGGTGGTGATTTATGGCGGCCGCCTGTTTATTTATCTTGGCGGGCTGCGTCGGCGGGGTGCTGCATCCCTGGTCCCCACAGTACTCCCCCTCCAGTGGCGTAGTCACGATTTGTGCACAAAGTGGTTAAGTACAATATATATACATCATATAGGCAAGAAAATAAAATAAGGAGAAATATAGTCTATTGCTCCTTAAATCTCACGGGTTTCTTGATTATTCTCCCCGATCTTGTCCTAGGCAGGTCTGGTGCTGATCCTGTTCCTTGGAATTCTGTGTACTTCTCCACATCTGGTGGGTCAGGATTCTGTTGGGACGATGTAGAAGGCAGCGCTCCCGACGCGATGGGTCTTGCTGCAGTAGGATGTTCTGCGGTTATATTGTCCGAATCTGCCAGCAAATAAGCAGGTCGCAATCGGTCAATCGATGTGTTAACGTTTTTTCCTTTCACTTTGAGTGTGAAATACTTGTCTGTTCTTTCAAGGACTGGGAAGGGTCCCTCATATGGTGGTTCCAGAGGTTTCTTCACTCGATCTGTCCTGATAAATACATGTGAACATGTTTTCAGATCTTTATGAACAAATACTTTAGTCTTCGAATGATGTTTTTCATTTAAGGGTTTGAGCAATTCCATTTGCTTTTGAAGCTGCTGAACAAATTCTTCAGCATGCAGGTGATGTTTAGAATCATCAAAGAATTCGCCAGGCAGTCTGATGGTTTTGCCATATACCATCTGAGACAAAGAATGGTTGTTATCTTTGTTGATAGCAGCACGCAAGCCTAGGAGAACTGTTGGCAGCGTTTCTGTCCACTTAATACTATTGTGGGCACGAATGGCAGTTTTAATGGTTCTATGAAGCCTTTCAATCTTCCCGTTACACTGAGGGTGGTACGCCGTGGAATGACGAAGTTTGATACCACACAGCGTTGTTAAATCTTTGAAAAGTTGAGAAGTAAACTGCTTTCCTCGGTCTGATATCACTGTCTGCGGTGCTCCAAATCTAACAATCCAGTTTTCGTAGAACGCTCTCGCTACCGTTTCAGACTTCATATCTGGTAGCGGAACTACTTCCATCCAGCTGGTGTACCTGTCGATGCAGGTCAGACAGTAGATGTTACCATTCGATGGAGGTAAAGCACCAATTAGATCTATGTGGACAACACTAAATCTTTCATCCACTTCTTGATATTTGCCTATTTCTGATTTTGTGTGTATCGACACCTTGCACTTTTGGCAGTTGACACAAGCTTGAGCCCATTTCCTAATGTCTTTATTCATATTGGGCCATATAAATCTTGATGTTAATTGTTTAGTAGTGGCTTTGATGCCTGGGTGTGAGAGTTCGTGGAAGTTCCTAAAAACCATCATTCGGAATTTAATTGGAATGAATGGTCTAATATTATTAGTAGACACGTCACACCATAACAAATTGCCTGATTGTAGTGGGCATTGCTTAAATTTTAGAGAAGTATTCTTTGAAATCAGGTTTTGTAGTTCTGAATCACCAGTTTGTTCTTTGGCGATCTCTTCATAGTCGATAGTTGTGATAGCATCAACTCTGGACAGAGCATCGGCGACTATGTTGTCAGTACCTTTTATGTACTTGATGTCAGTAGAGAATTGGGAGATGTATTGTAGATGTCTTAATTGTCTAGGAGAAGCTTTCTCATTTTTTTGTTTGAATGCGTAAATTAAAGGTTTGTGATCAGTTAAAATTGTAAATTCACGTGCCTCAAGCAGGTGCTTGAAGAATTTGATAGACAAATATATTGCGAGAAGCTCTCTATCATATGTACTATAATTACATTGAGCAGGATTTAATTTTTTAGAGAAAAATGCTATTGGTTTCCAATTATTATTGTCAAGCTGTTGGAGGACTGATCCAACTGCCCGATCTGAAGCATCTGTACAGAGTGAGATAGGCAGTTCAGTATCGGGGTAGGCTAACAGTGCTGTATTAGCTAGGGCTTGTTTGCATTTTTCAAACTGAACTTCAGCTTCTTCAGTCCATTTTATTTCGCTTCTATCCTTTTTCTTGGCTCCCCTCAAGTATTCATGAAGGATTGCCTGAGTCTCTGCGGCATTGTTCAAAAAGGTACGATAAAAGTTTAGCATTCCCAAAAATATGCGTAATTCATGAACTGTTTTTGGTTTCTTATATTCTAGAATAGCTTTAACCTTTGTTGGGAGTGGTTTCACACCGTGAGAGGTAATTAGATATCCTAGAAAATCAATTTCCTGTACTAGGAATTTAGATTTAGAAAGATTGATTCTTAATCCATAGGAATTTAGTCTGCTGAATAAGGTTTCAAGGTGGCTATAATGCTCTTCTTCCGTTTTAGAGGCTACCAGAATATCATCTAAGTAGACAAATGCAAAGTCCAAGTTTCTTAAGACTTCATGCATGAATCTCTGAAAGGTAGCAGTAGCATTTCTAAGACCGAAACTCATAACATTAAATTCGAATAGCCCAAAAGGAGTAATGATGGCAGTCTTTGGTTTATCCTCTTCAGCAATTGGAATCTGATAGAATGCCTTGCATAGGTCTATTTTTGAGTACACACGAGTACCTTTTAAGATGTGGTGGAAATCGTCCAGTCTAGGGATTGGATAACGATCTGGAAGTGTAACTGCATTGAGTCTTCTATAATCACCACAAGGTCTTAGTGACTCGTCCTTTTTTGAAACTAAATGTAGTGGACTCGCCCAAGGAGAATTTGAGGGTCTAATTATGCCATTATTCAACATATATTGAAATTCTGCCTTAGCAAAAGTTAATCTCTGTGAATCTAGACGACGGGCTTTAGAGTGAATTGGCTGACCTCTTGTAGGAATATAATGCTTAACGCTATGTTTTGCTTCTACAAAATCTGATGGTGGCCTACAAAGGTTAGGATATTTGGTTAGGATAGCGCTGACCTTGGATGATGAATTTAGAGTGCTAATATTTCCCATGTCTGAGATTGACTGAATGACGCCTCTTATGGAAAGATTAGTTATTCCATCAATTAGGCGTTTATTTTTTATATCAATAATCAATCCAAAGTTGTTCAAAAAATCGGCTCCTATTATTGCTCTGTTAGTATTGGCGATTACAAAAGGCCATTGGAATTGACGTCGAAGTCCGATATCCAAATTTATAACCTTTGTTCCATAGGTAACAATTTCTGTACCATTGGCTGCATATAATTTATAATCAGAGCTAGGCATCCTATTTTTATCCTTTGGAGGTATTATAGATATATCAGCACCACTGTCCACCAAAAAGCGCAATCCCGTGTTTTTGTCCGTCACAAATAATCGGAGATTGCGACAATCCTGAATGCCGGCAGAAGAGCTTGTCGCTACTCTGTCCGCCGGTTGGAGTTTTCCGACTTATTCCAACTGCACGGAGACCTGCATTTATTTTGCAAGCAATTAGGACCAAATCTAAAATGGTAATAGCAGTATTTCCCTTTTGGATCGAAAGCTCTTTGAGAATTACTTCTCGGTCTTGACTGAGTCCTATTTTTGGATCGAGATCTAGATCTATCCAGTCTCAATTCGGACACCTGCCGTTCAAGATCTTCCAATTTGGCGATCAAGCGATCTGTTGATGAAGAAGGCACTTCCGCATCATATATTTCTTTGGAAGAGTTTATTTCATTTATTTTATCGGCCATTATGGCCAATTTGCTAATGTCCTCTTCGCTTACAATAAGTATATTCTTTATGGATGTGGGCAGTTTATCAAGCCATAAAGTTTTTATTAAATTGTCAGAGATATCTGGGGTAGCGAGGGATCTGAGCTTTTGTAATAACTGGCTCGGCTTCATGTCTCCGAGCTCTATACCAGAAATTAACTTTTTAATTCTCAACCCTTCACTTTCTCTGAACAATTCAAGTAGTCGTGATTTACATTCAGAGTACTTGTTGTCGCTTTTGCTATTAATTATGTCCCAAATGTTTTCTATATATTTAGGTTCTAATTGGGAGATCAAATAATTAAATTTAGTGTCTTCCTGAATAATTCCACCTATTTTGAACTGTGCTTCTACCTGGAAGAACCATATTTCAGGTTTTTCAACCCAGAAAGGCGGTATTTTAACACTAACTTTGCATATTTCTGAGGTATCGCTAGGCTTATTTTCTGTTTCCATTTTACGTAAATTTAAATTCGACACAACAGCTTAGAGATAAAGTTAAAAATTAAAATATTGAGATAAAATAACAAGGAAGATAATATAAAAACTTATCTTAGTCTTGAGATGATATCCCGATATCCTGGATGATGCTTCTTTTCAAGCTTGAATCACTTTTTGCATTTCTTTATCTCTTGAAATCTTCGTATGCTTTTTCTTTTCTATCACGTCCGGCTCACCAATGTGGTGTGTCGATTTACTGGTCCAGCGATGGCTCAGAAAGTCTCTCAAAGTTAGTGTTTATTGGAGTTTCTTGTTGGCTACATTTATATGGGAAGACAAAGAGGAGACAGCCCGGAATGCACGTCTGGTGCTCTCTCGGAATTCCTCCGCTGTGGTGGTGATTTATGGCGGCCGCCTGTTTATTTATCTTGGCGGGCTGCGTCGGCGGGGTGCTGCATCCCTGGTCCCCACAAACTCTGCCTTTGCTGGTCCCAACCCCGGATGAAAAAGGAGGAGGGGGAGCAGTAACAAGCTCGGTAAAAAACCTGGGCTCACCTGGCCCGGCAAACAGACACCATCAAGGGTCACAACATGTACCCTAATATGATTGAGTGGAGATAAGATAGAAGAAGAAGATGAAAATTTGAAATTATATACGCATATGATTCTTTTAAAAATAAAACAATTTCTACTGCCCTTACTGCAATGGAAAACTCATAGATTTTTCCATTTCAGTAAGGGCAGTAGAAATTGTTTAATTTTCAAAAGAACCATACATGTCTATAATAGTTTCTAATTTTCATAACAGATGGCACGCTAATGCATCATATTATATACAATTCAATGAACAAGACTAAAAACAAACATTAAAACCGATTGGTTTTCTCAAACAAAAAGAAAATCTAAAATGAATCTACATAAATTATTGAATTTTACATAGGTGTCTTTGTTATATACAAATTTGCACGTTTCTTCGATGGGATAAAAATTGTGATAATTTGGGTTGAATTAAAAAGATAAACCCTTTTTATATCATTATTTTATTTAAGATCCAATTTAAAAAAAGGAAAGAACAAAAAAAATATTATAAACTTCTTGTTTACAAGTTACGAGTTAGAAGAAATGATCGATTATCAAATTATATACATATTTCAAAACAGTTTCAATAGCCTCCGAAAGATGGCGGGACAAGTCCAGGGAATGTTACAGCTAATTAAAACAACCGCCATTTTATTTGTTTACAAAATTAAATATATAAGAAATATATGTAATATTGCGTTGAGATCCGGTCGACTCTCTGTAATAATGTGTTGGGATCCTTATCTGTGATAATGTTGAAATGTAGTAGTAGTTTATGCTGTTGGATGAATGCAGTGTGGCATGTTGGCTAGAAGCAGTCTTGCAGTCGTGGTTGTTGAGCGATGGGTGGTAAGGACACACACAAAACGAAGCGACACGTTGTAGAAGGTTCCTTGAATAGATAAAAAGCGAGCCAAGAGCTAAGATGGAGATAGAAGATTCCTTACTGTTTTACATGGTGAATGAGGGGGAACTTGGAGACAACCGGCGACGCGCTGATGGGGAACTGGACTGAACTGGCTGTTGCTACGCGGCCTTTTTATACGACCGCTCTGACTAAGAGAATTGGGTCATGCACGTGTCGATGATATTCGAGTCTGGCGCCTACCTGTCGGCTAACAATCTATCTTTAGAAGTTACTTTGGGATCTCTCAACCTTGCTTTTAACTTGGCTTTTAATCTATTATATTTTATTTATTCATCCTCAGTACATTACATATGGTGGTGCAAGGAGACATGTCAATTATGCGTATAATTAGTTAGTTTATAATTAGTTCTATATACAACATGACAAGCTTGTTATACGTATTACATAATATAAGGTTATTGGTTTAAATTATCATATATATATATATATCAGTGTTGGGCAAATATTAATTAAAATGATTTAATAAAGATTAACAATTGATTAATTGTTAATTGTAATTTTCACAATTAACAATTAATCAATTGTTAATTGTATTTTTACAATTAACAATTAATTAATTGTTAATTGTATTCATATAATTAACAATTAATTAATTGTTAATTGCACTTTTCTAATTAACAATTAATTGTTAATTGCACTTCAATTTAATTGAAAAATAATTTTTTAATGCCCAACACTGCATTTCAGTACCACTCTCTTCTCGAACATGCTGTCCGACAATTTGTGACTCTTTGGCAGATTTGTCATTGTCACAAAAGAAAAAAGGCGTTCAACTGCAGCTGACGATGGTAAAGGTGTGTTGTATTTAATAAAAACACTTTTTATCTCAGGTAGTGTTGGGCAAATATTAATTGTATTCATACAATTAACAATTAATTAATTGTTAATTGTACTTTTCTAATTAACAATTAATTAACTGTTAATTGCACTTCAATTTAATTGAAAAATAATTTTTTAATGCCCAACACTGATATATATATAGTCCCTTTGAATTATAAAAATAATATGTCAATATTATCACACAAATTGTACTGTTTAAATATATATCTAGACTTTAAACATTTATAAGCTAAAAACATATTTCAAAGTCCAGTCAAAAACAAAATCCCAGACATTCTAGAGCATTAGACAACTTATTTTTAGTTAAAGCTTTAGTTAAAAAATCAGAAAGATTATTTTCAGATTGTATATATTCTAAAATGAAATTATTTGAAATAATTTGTTCATGTATAAGTAAGAAATAGCTCTGATCATATGTGCTGAATTAGCAGATATATTAAAATTTGTAGAAAGTTTTATAGCTGAAATATTGTCACAGTATATTTTAGTGGGTTGATAGCCATTTTCTAATTGAAATAGTTCCTCAATAATGTATTGTAAATGGATTGACTTCTTACAGCAACTTAACAATGCTTGTAATTCACTAACACAAGTAGAAAGTGAAGGTTGTGCTTGAAATTTAGAGTTCCACAAGATATCAAATTGTCTCCAACAGTAAACAAATATCCAGTAACTGATTTCTTTTTGCACTTACCATCTCTCCAGCTAGCATCAGAAAATCCTGTAAGTTGGGTATTACCTTTATTGTAACATAAAGCAAAGTTAATAGTTTTTTTCAAGTATCCAAAAATTCCTTTTAATGCATTAAAATGAATTTATCTAGGATCCTGTGAATATTTTGAAAGCTGTGTCAGAGGAAAAGATAGGTCAGGTCTTGTCTTTACACTTAGAAACAGCAAATTTCCTAGGATTTCTTGGTATTTTTTTGGATCACATTTCTTGGAGTTTTCATATTGTGAAAAATCAATATTTACATCTAAAGGTGTTGACTTAGTTTTGCAGTTTTCCATTTCAAATTTTATTAAGATATTGACGTGACAACGTCTTAAATTAGGTTGCGGCTGGGAGTCACTTATGAAAAAGTGTAACGCCCGGTAACGTTACGATGAGTCACCGAACGAGAGTGCTGCGCGCGCAGCGCTAGAGAATTAGGCGCATTGAATCGGCGCATGCTTGTCTCTGTCTTTGTCTTTCTCGAAAAATCTTGGCGTTGGAAAAACAAGAAAGCGTCATAATACAAGTTCACACGTGTGGTTAAAGTATCGTCAGCTGTGTCTGTAGTGAAAATGTGGAGTGCTTAGATTCGTCATTTACAACAACTACAACAATAAAGGTAAATAATTGTACACTGATATTTCATTATTGTAAACTATGATTGATTGATTAATTGTTAGATTGACACAAAAGTTGAGAAACTGAGTTTAAAGGTTATGTCATACTATTGATAAATGTTGATAGTGTTAAGTAAATTATTAGTTTAAAATTAATTAATTAATTAATTATTATTTTACAAATTTTGAATAGTTTGTAAATTTATTTAGCAAAAATTTGAACCTTCGATCTGAATAAATGTTTTGATTTTCGAATTGATTCTTTAAAATTACAAATATTAAGAAAAAGTGGCAGATATAAGAAAACTTTATTTAAACTGTGTTGAGCAAGAATTTTAACATCTAATTTAAGTAAATGTTTTAATTTTCAACTTTATCATTTACAATTACAAATTTTATTTAATTTCAAATTTATTTAGCAAAAATTTGAACCTTCGCTCTGAATAAGTGTTTTGATTTTCAAATACCAACGCGGCTGGTGGAGTGGCGATCTATCGTAAATTATCATCGACATCTACGGCGGAAGTGTTCCAAGTTGCGATTACAGACGTAACTCGTGTCATTAAAACCAAGGGTGACATGTGCATGACTGAAGTTACTTGCTTCGCCGCTAATACTAGCTTCAAGTTTATACTCGGTGCTGTATATATTCATCCAGGAGCTAGTATGCAGGATATTGGAATGTTACTATGGCAAGGACTCGGTCCGTACATTCACAACAGCCAGTACGTGCCACCGTTCGTGCAAGTTGATTCTAGTATACCGATTCTTCTGTGTGGTGATTTTAACAAAAACGTAAAGCCTGACAACTCGTTTCTTAATTTCATGAAAAATACGTATAATCTTGATTGCGTATCAAACGTTTCTAAGTCAACTACGTTAAAAGGAACAACTATCGACTTGACTTTCGCAAGACACATTACAGCAGAAACACTTCCTTTCATTTCATATTTCTCCTATCATCGTCCTATCCTCAACAAAATCACTCAAATAGGAATTAGTTAAGTTTAAGTTTACATGTACAATGTTTTAGTAAACAAAATATATTTCTATAGTTAAAATTTGTGCAATTCTTATTTTCATTCAATTCCTTGTTCCTATTGTGCAATTTAATTATATTCATATCAATAAATATTCTACCGTTGTCACGTAAAATCTTCGCCCGTAAAACCGACTTTACAGGCAACCATTGTTTTTTTAATATAAGCTTTCTGGTTAATGAATATTTTGCCATTTTCTTTGTATATTTCCATTCCTAGCAAATTGGTATTTTTAGTATTTTCCTTAAGTTTGAATTTATTTTTTATTTTTGATATGGCTTGATTTAGTATATTTGAATCTGAATATATGGCTAGAATATCATCCACATATATTCCCAGAATTATCTTAGAATTGTTCTTCTCATATATAAATACACATTTATCTGAGGTTAGATTTTTAAAACCTTCATCTAAAAGATGACTTTTGAGGGTGTCATAAAATACTTTGGCTGATTGATGAAGACCATATATTGCCTTTTTGAGCTTGCAAACCATGTTTTTATCACCCATTTCAAAACCTTCAGGTTGTAACATATATTGTTTTTCTTGGAGGTCACCATACAAATATGCTGTTTCAATATCATAATTTTAAAAATCATAATTTTGCATTGCAGCATAACAAAGTAATATTCTTAGTGTATCAGAACTTATAACTGGTGAAAATGTTTTATAGTAGTCAATTCCATATTTTTGCGAATAACCAGCTGCAACCAATCTGGCTTTGTATCTTTTTCCTATTATGGGGTAATTTTTAATGGTAAAAATCCATTTGCTTTTGATTGGTTTTGTTCCTTTAGGAAGTGGTTCAATATCTCATACATGGTGTTCTAATAAAGAATTTATTTATTTTTTCATGGCTTCTGTCCATTTACTTGCTTGTGGGCATTCAATTGCTTCTTTATAAGTTTTTGGTATATGATTTTGATACTGAGTCATTAATAGAGTATCATTTGGGGCTTGAATAATTGAATTTTCTTCATATTCTTCTTCACTCAAACTTGGTTCATAATAGAAGCCTGGTCTATGTGTGTGTCTAAAGTTGTATCTTGTATTTGATGCTGGATTCTGAATTTCAACAGAGGATTCTTCATCTCCTGATGATGAATTTGTTTCTTCTTCTGCAGGTCCATCTATCTTGATGATTGAGTAATCTGTGCTGTCTTGTTCATTAGAAGTTAATAGTTCTGCACCTTTTTGATTTTCTAAAAAGGCAAGATCTCTTGTTTCTGTAATTGTAAAATTTTCTGGGTTGCAAATTCTATATGCTTTTCTGCATGAAGAATATCCCACAAAAATGCCTGTTTTAGTATTTTTTCAAATTTAGATCTTTTATGTTTAGGTGTCCAGAATTCTACTTTGCAACCAAAAACCTTTAAGTGAGAGACTGTAGGTTTTTTTCCAGTGAACATTTCTTCTGGAGTCTTGTTAGTATTATGGTAAGAAGGAGTTCTGTTTATAAGGTATGTATAGCTTCAGCCCAAAATTTTATTGGTAATCCAGATTCTATTAATAGGGCTCTTGTTCCTTCTATTAGGCTTCTGTTAGCTCTTTCACATCTTCCATTTTGAGCAGGGGAAAAAAAGGTAGTTCTTTGATGTTCTATTCCTTTCCTTTTCAGATAGGATTCCAATTCTTGGTTGTTGAATTCAGTACCATTATCACTCCTGAATTTTTTAATCCTTTTATTGGTGGTGTTCTCTATATATTCTATAAATTCTTTAAGTATTTCTTGGGTATCTGATTTTGCTTTTAAGAATCTAGTGAATAATTTCCTTGAATAGTCATCTACTATAGTAAGAATAAATCTTGCTTTACCAATAGATTCTTCTTTTATGGGCCCAATTAAATCAAAATATGCAAAAGTTCTAATGATTGTGAGGTTTGAATTTTTTCAATTCTTTTAAAAGGTTTTCTTGAGTATTTAGATTTAATACATGTAATGCAATCATTTAAGTCTCCTTTAGATATGCAATCAAATTTGTATACTAAGTTTTTGTTTTTCATTATAGTGATGTAATTTTCATTAGGGTGGCCCAATCTTTTATGCCAAATATCCCAATTAACTTTGAAGACTTTATCTTCTTCATCCCTTGAATCAGAGGAGTTTATTATATAAAAATTATCAATTTTTGGAGCTTCCAATATGACTTGATCCTTGAAATCTATTATAGTACATTTGTCTTTGCTAAAAATTATTCTTTGGTAGTCTTGTACTAATTTTCCTACAGACAACAAATTTCCTTTGATTTGTGGAACACAAATAGTATATCTTTGAGGATAAGTAAATTTTCTTCTTTTGTTTTGATTTTTACATTTCCTATAGCTTTGGATTCAATTTGAGTGTCATCAGCAAGGATTATTTTCCTTTCCTTATTTTCTGAATTTTTTTAAAGTTCAAAACAGGATGTCATATGGCTTGTAGCACCACTATCAATTATCCATTCCTGTTCACTCTTTTCTTGATTTTTGGCTATCAGACAATTTGCTGCCTTTTCATTATGTGAATTTCCAGTTTGTTTCTGCTGATTTCCAAATTTAGGTTTATAGCCACTTGTGCTGGGTTTGTTAAGATCTTCTTTTCTATTATTAATGCCTTTATTTTTTGGATTATGCTAGCAGTCATTAGCTTTGTGTCCTATTTTGTTACAGATATAACACTCAGGTTTATATTTAAATTTATTTTTTGGATAAAATTTCTTTGATTCACTTTGTGAAGCTTTATATGCAGATGAGGATGAAAAATCTTTCTCATGGTACCTTTCTTGATTCGGGGAAAACTGTGATTTAAAATCTGAAAGTGTAGGATTATTCATAGTATTTATTTGCATGGCAATAATATTGTATTTTTGTGGCAGGCCTTTAATTACCGAATAGATAAATTCTTCATCATCTATGGTGGCTCCCATAATTCTGGCATTTTCTAATAATTTTTCTGATCTATGAAGGTAGTCTTTCCAACTTTCTTCAGGATACATCCGAAGACGAGAAACATTATTCTGTGCCTCAATACTTTTATTTTTAATGTCTCCTTCATATCTTTTAGTTAAGGATGCCCATATTTGTTTTGATGTTTTGCATGAGAGAATTAATGAAACCTGAGAATCTGTCATGGCACAAGTTATAATACCTTTTGTTTGTGAGTCTTTTATTTTACATTTTTGTCTTTCTGATTATTCTCCTGGAGGATCTTCAATAAAAAAATTGATCAAATCTTTTCTTTCTAAAATCGATTCAACCCTATATTTCCAACTTGGAAAACTATCACCATCAAATTTTGCAATTGGTATTTCGTTCATTTTATTTTCCAACAATTTTCAGTTTATATTGAATATTAAAAAGAAAAAACAATATTTTGTTGAAGATTTTCTCTAGACAACAAAATTTATTTTGCTTTACGCATAAATACCGATTAGGCTTAAGTCGTCTGCTATTATTTCCTTTTATTAGAATATTCAATAAACCACGGACTCTGCTGCCAATTGTGTTAATTTGGGTTGAGTTAAAAAGATAACCCTTTTTATATCATTATTTTATTTAAGATCCAATTTAAAAACAGGAAAAAACAAAAAAATATATTATAAACTTCTTGTTTACAAGTTACGAGTTAGAAGAACAAAATACAGAGTTGTCAAATCATTTTTGGTCATTTATATATATATATTCACAAAAATGATTACTTCTGTAGCTGTGAAAGAATGGACATTCTATCAATAAATATATTGAGTTTTGGTCTTTTTTTTGCCACAGAAGCAGCTAGGATCATCTGTTGCCTCGATTTTCGACAGAAATACTCCAAAATTACCATGATTTGTAATAAACAGTATGTTGTGAAAATAAGACGAAAATAATAAGAAATTCCAAATGAGAAAAATTTCTGAAAGGTTTCATTAGTGTTAGCTATTGTTTCAGCCATTCTTGATTCTATGAAGTTGTGAACTATAGTTGGAGCATGCGGTCTAAATAAATTAGTATCTTGCTTTGAGATAGATTAGCCAAATCATATTTGAGGTATTACAGTCCAGCTTCTTTAATTCAACACCTCAAGGAAGATCAGAATTGTCATTTAATGATAAGGCACAATTTGGAATATAGATTAGAAAAATACAAGGTAAAAAGACCAAATATAAATAAATAAACAGTGTGTGACGTTTTGGTAACAGCATTGTTACCATCTTCATTCAGAACTTTTGTCTGAAGATGGTAACAACGCTGAAATGTCACACACTATTTATTTATTTGGATTTGGTCTTATTACCATTCAGTACTTTTGTCTAAAGATTGTAACAACGCTAAAACGTCACACACTATTTATTTGGATTTGGTCTTATTACTTTCTGTACTTTTGTCTGAAGATGGTAACAACGCTGAAATGTCACACACTATTAATTTATTTGGTCTTTTTACCTTGTGTTTGATATTGTCAGTTGTATTCAAGTTGGTATTGAATTCTAGTCAGATCATTTAAGATAGAATGATTGGGATTAAAGAGAAAAAATGTTGTTTTATAGTTTTGAATTATAGCCAGTTGAGTTAAAGAGGTTACACTGTAGTTTGAAAGTGAAAAGTTACAAAAGACCGCCAATAAGTTTTATTTTTCAATATTCTCAAGCCCTTTAGACAATTTCACGAATTCTCCCCCGATTCTTGCAAAAGTCCAACCCCACCAGCAAGTGCAAGTAACCAAACGGGCCCCTGGCACATTTGTAAGTGCAAAAGTCGAACTGCTCTCACATGTAAACAAAAGGTAATAAGACCAAATCCAAATAAATATATAGTGTGCGACATTTCTGTAACAGCATTGTTACCTAAAGTCACACACTATTTATTTATTTGGATTTGGTGTTATTACCTTGTGTTTATAATCTAAATTGTGCCTCATCATGCTCTCACATGTGGTGCACTTACAGCAGTCGCTAACTACTTTCCATGATTATCATGGTCTGTACCACATGTACTTGGGATAAATAATTCGAAAAAATAAATAAATCTGTGTTTGTTCAATTTAGAAATGAGGTGTTTAAAGCAGTTTTGAAGAGTAGAGCTTCATCTGTAATGTCAGACAACACCAGCCTTGTGAGGAGGTTGAAATTTTATCTTGTAATGATACCAGTTGTCCTATAATTGTGGATGGAGAAATTTAGATTAAAACCTAGTAAACATCCCTTCTCACAATGAGATCCTTGTACTGACTGGTACAGAGCAGGAGGGACAAGTTCTGTCCTCCCAAGAGAGAAACAGTCTTTGATTTCCAGACTCAAGTCTGGTCGTCTACAGACAATGACTTTCCAGAATGGTTGCAAGGTTTTCCCAACATGTACTAAGTGTCAAGCTGCAACCCCAAAACACATAATTGACTGTATTAACTCATCCATTGATGAGCTCTACTCTTCCCTGGCAGACACCATCAACAAGCTTTACAAGCTTGATACCTTAGTGTGATTGAGTGGAGATCCTTCCTCTCAGTTACTTCTATTTACATACCAGGTGTAAAAAGTATAAAGCAAGGTACACTTGCTATCACTTGTATATTAAACTTCTTGTCAATTTAGCCCATGTTATTTTCTCTCCCATGAGAGGCCTAGTTAAACTTGGTCCTCTAGGAGAGGAGTCTCTCATCAAAGACTGATGGATTCAATAAGGAATCTTGGGTTAGGTTTCTTTTCACAATTTTTTTATTTCTCTAGATTTCTGGGTAACATGCCCTTCAACACAGAGACCTAGAAGTGTTATTTCTAGCCAATTATAACACGTCTCTGTGTTATAATTGGCTAGAATTAGCCTGTCCAGTGATTCGCTAACCATGACGTATGCACGAAGAAACGTTTGGCCATTAGACATGCGTCGGACCTGGAGGCTGTTGTTGGGTGCTGCGCTGCCTGGAGTACAGGAGCTCCATCTATGCTTCCTTTCTTCCTGTGGTGAATCTGTATAAGACCGGTGGTCTTAATAAAGCTTTGTGTGTGTGTGAATAACACCGACACAATATTAAAAAAAAAAAAAAATTGGCTAGAAGTAACACTTCTAGTGTCTCCATGTTGAAGAGCATGCTAGCCCGAAAGCTTAAGAAATAAAAAAAAAATTGTAAAAAGAAACCTAGCCTTAGATTCCTTATTGAATCCATCAGAGTCTTTTATGAGAGACCAAGTCTAACCATGCCTTTAGGCCATGGTCTCTCATGGGAGAGAAAATAACATGTGCTAAATTGACAAGAAGATAAATATACAAGTGATATAGATTCCTTATTCAATTTGTCAAAGTGTAAAAACAAGGAAGAATCTTTATAATTTATCAAAGTGTGGTCTGGCTGTCATGATTTGGTGTGACAGGGTCTAGCCAGGTGGTCTCATGTATTCTTTTTGTATATACATTGAAATCACCACCTCACTGGGTATTTTTTATTGCTTTTTAAATTATCCCTAGTACACGTTGTACAGGCCATGATAATCATGGTGGGTAGAAGTTGGCGACTACTTTTACTGTAAGTTCACCACATGTCTACACATGTGAAAAGCAGTTTGACTTTTGCACTTACAAAATGTACCAGAGCCCCGTTTGGTTACTTGCACTCACTGGTAGGGTTGGATTTTTGCAAGAATCGGGGGCTATTGGAGCATTTTTTAATTAGAAAAAAGTGTACAATGCAGTATTCTATCCCAGGTGGTAGCAGTTAAAAACCAACAGTTTAGACCACACTTCCACCAACCTTGCCAGCTCTACTTTGAACTTATGTGTAGTGAGGTTTGACCATAATGGAGAGATCAATTTTACCCAAATTCAAATATTAGGGGAATATACAGTGAGTGGCTACTCCTGAAGGTACAGTAGAACTACCTCCCTGTAAAGGAAACACCTAATTGCAGAGCCAAAGTGTCATTTAGGGAGAGGTGTCCTCATTCCGGAGAGTTTCTAACTAGTAAAAATAAAAATTTTACCAATAAAAACTGTCCTTTGTAGAGAGGTGTCCTCTAGTGTGAGTGTCCTCTCATGGAATATGTTCTACTGTATTAAGATTTTACAACATTGGTAGCTCAATATGGGCTTTACTCAAATAAATACCTGGCTAATGATTATCCACTGCACTTCCTCAATGATAAAAATTGTACTATAAACACAAGGTAATAAGACCAAATAAATAAATACTGTGTGACATTTCGGCAACAGCATTGTTACCATCATTAGACAAAAGACTTGTCTGAAGATGGTAACAAGGTTGAAACATCACAAACTATTTATTTATTTGTATTTGGTCTTATTACATTCAGTACTTTTGTCTGAAGATGGTAACAATGCTGAAACATCACACACTATTTATTTATTTGGTCTTATTACATTCAGTACTTTTGTCTGAAGATGGTAACAAGGCTGAAACATCACACACTATTTATTTATTTGTATTTGGTCTTATTACATTCAGTACTTTTGTCTGAAGATGGTAACAATGCTGAAACATCACACACTCTTTATTTATTTGGTCTTATTACATTCAGTACTTTTGTCTGAAGATGGTAACAAGGCTGAAACATCACACACTATTTATTTATTTGGTCTTATTACATTCAGTACTTTTGTCTGAAGATGGTAACAAGGCTGAAACATCACACACTATTTATTTATTTGTATTTGGTCTTATTACATTCAGTACTTTTGTCTGAAGATGGTAACAATGCTGAAACATCACACACTCTTTATTTATTTGGTCTTATTACATTCAGTACTTTTGTCTGATGATGGTAACAACGCTGAAACATCACACACTATTTATTTATTTGTATTTGGTCTTATTACATTCAGTACTTTTGTCTGAAGATGGTAACAATGCTGAAACATCACACACTCTTTATTTATTTGGTCTTATTACATTCAGTACTTTTGTCTGAAGATGGTAACAAGGCTGAAACATCACACACTATTTATTTATTTGTATTTGGTCTTATTACATTCAGTACTTTTGTCTGAAGATGGTAACAATGCTGAAACATCACACACTCTTTATTTATTTGGTCTTATTACATTCAGTACTTTTGTCTGATGATGGTAACAACGCTGAAACATCACACACTATTTATTTATTTGTATTTGGTCTTATTACATTCAGTACTTTTGTCTGAAGATGGTAACAATGCTGAAACATCACACACTATTTATTTATTTGGTCTTATTACATTCAGTACTTTTGTCTGAAGATGGTAACAAGGCTGAAACATCACACACTATTTATTTATTTGTATTTGGTCTTATTACATTCAGTACTTTTGTCTGAAGATGGTAACAATGCTGAAACATCACACACTCTTTATTTATTTGGTCTTATTACATTCAGTACTTTTGTCTGATGATGGTAACAACGCTGAAACATCACACACTCTTTATTTATTTGGTCTTATTACATTCAGTACTTTTGTCTGATGATGGTAACAACGCTGAAACATCACACACTCTTTATTTATTTGGTCTTATTACATTCAGTACTTTTGTCTGATGATGGTAACAACGCTGAAACATCACACACTCTTTATTTATTTGGTCTTATTACATTCAGTACTTTTGTCTGATGATGGTAACAACGCTGAAACATCACACACTCTTTATTTATTTGGTCTTATTACATTCAGTACTTTTGTCTGAAGATGGTAACAAGGCTGAAACATCACACACTATTTATTTATTTGTATTTGGTCTTATTACATTCAGTACTTTTGTCTGAAGATGGTAACAATGCTGAAACATCACACACTCTTTATTTATTTGGTCTTATTACATTCAGTACTTTTGTCTGATGATGGTAACAACGCTGAAACATCACACACTATTTATTTATTTGTATTTGGTCTTATTACATTCAGTACTTTTGTCTGAAGATGGTAACAATGCTGAAACATCACACACTCTTTATTTATTTGGTCTTATTACATTCAGTACTTTTGTCTGATGATGGTAACAACGCTGAAACATCACACACTATTTATTTATTTGTATTTGGTCTTATTACATTCAGTACTTTTGTCTGAAGATGGTAACAATGCTGAAACATCACACACTCTTTATTTATTTGGTCTTATTACATTCAGTACTTTTGTCTGATGATGGTAACAACGCTGAAACATCACACACTATTTATTTATTTGTATTTGGTCTTATTACATTCAGTACTTTTGTCTGAAGATGGTAACAATGCTGAAACGTCACACACTATTTATTTATTTGGTCTCATTACATTCAGTACTTTTGTGTCTGAAGATGGTAACAATGCTGAAACATCACACACTCTTTATTTATTTGGATTTGGTCTTATTACCTTGTGTTAATAATCTATAATCCAAATTGTGTGCCTTATCAATTTTCCAACAACTTTGATGTACCAATTGTCAAACATTGTGTTCCTCATGATCAACTTCCAATATACAATTAAACCTGTCTATAGCGCCCCCTCTTGGGACTCACCAAAATAGGGTGCTATAGAGAGCGGGTACTATAGACATGTCACTTTTAATGTAAATTGCATCGTACTACGTATTTAAAATCGGGCGATTTAGAGAGGGAGGTGCTATTAAGAGGGGGGATATAGACAGGTTTAACTGTAATGAAAACATAATGATGAACATCTATGGATCTGATCAACCTCCCATCTACAATTGTGCCATTTTGAGTTTTACATGGTTTAATTGCACTTTAATATTAAAATACAAACATTCCAGGCAAAAGTTTATTTTTTACAAATCTTTTATTTGATACTAGCGGATGTACCCGGCTTCGCCCGGGTTTTACCCGAGTAAAGGTTTGTCTAATGAATCTCTCGATAAAGTGAACATTTTTTCCCGGTCCCTTGAAAAATACTCGAAAAGTTGAATAAAATGAATATTAATTGGTTCCCTCAGTAATTGGAAGTTAAAGGAATAGTATCTTGCCTTGGAATTGTATCATTATTCTTGTCTCAAATAAATTGCCGTGTCATCCTGAATTTTGTCTTTCCTAATTTTATACATTACAAAATCATCGTATCATCATGATAATATTTAGAGCAGATTGTTGAATTATAACAGATAAATTAGAATATTTATCTTGATTACTTTTAGGCGAAAAGTTATTTCAAAAATTTTATTTGCTAGAAACCTTCCCAGTACTATACTAAATAACTTCCCAAAGTTTCATGGCGTTCCAATGAGTGGTTTGGTCAGGCATAAAGGACAAACAAACAGACACACACACATACATTCATTTTTATATATATATAGATAGAAGACACAATTTGGATTATAAACACAAGGTAATAAGACCCAATCCAAATAAAAAAATAGTGTGTGACATTTCAGCGTTGTTACCATCTTCAGACAAAAGTACTGAATGAATTTTGCCTGAAGATGGTAACAACGCTGTTACTGAAATGTCACACACTATTTATTTATTTGGATTGGGTCTAATTACCTTGTGTTTAAAATCATTTATTTACAAATTCTCTAACTTTCTGACAAGAAGGCCCTTCTACAGGAGAAAATATTTACATTGACAATACAATAAGAATTAAAATCAAATAAAATGCTTCGGAGTTAGTTATTTAAATGCAGGATCAGCCTCCATTGCACGTGCTTTTTGAGTTTGCTATTCAGAGGCGATATCTTCATTTGGAGGTTATGGGGTGGGTTTATTATAAATTTCTGGAATGTGTCTATTTTTTTTTTTTTTACTTATCCCTAGTACACGTGGTACAGGCCATGATAATCATGGTGGGTAGAAGTAGGAGACTGCTTTTACTGCAAGTTCACCACATGTCTACTACACATGTGAAAAGCAGTTTGACTTTGCACTTATAAATGTGCCAGAGCCCCGTTTGGTTACCTGCACTCGCTGGTTGGTTGGACTTTTGCAAGAATCGAGGGCCATTTAAATATATATATTTTTTAAATCAGAAAAAAGTGCCCAATGTGGAGACTTAATGCTATTGTGCTTTCTGGATATGATGGATTCCATCATAAGTATTT
The DNA here is from genome assembly GCA_030710605.1 of Cordylochernes scorpioides. Lineage (NCBI taxonomy): Eukaryota > Metazoa > Arthropoda > Arachnida > Pseudoscorpiones > Chernetidae > Cordylochernes > Cordylochernes scorpioides. Next base: position 121,798,096 of record CP092865.1, on the reverse strand, counting down.
AATTAGCTGAATAAATTAAATTCTAAAATGAATGGCAGGAATGATGCTTATTAGTTAATGAAATCATGCAGTTACAATAGCATGAGAGACTGCTTGAAAAATGTTGAAACCCAGACAGTCTCTCCTAGAGATGACAGGTATTTGGAGGTTTAGTTAGTTCTGACCAAAGTCATTTTTTACAAACTCTTTGAAAGTTTTACTCTCTTCCTACAAAGTTTGGGAGATTTGGAGATTCTTGGCCGAATCTGAAACTAGGATTTCTATTGGCTGCGATGTCAGACTGACATATGATAAAAACATTAAACATGATTGATCATTCATATCACCTCACTACTTCAACCTCTAGTATTTTCTGATTGGCCCATTTAAAAAAAAAAAAACTTGTCAAATGTGTTATATTTTATACATTAATTATTTATTAGCTGAATGACCCGGGCAACGCCCGGGTTTTACCCAATTGAATGTTTTTATTCAAATACTATTTGTTACAATTATAAATTGGCGCCATGGATGTCACTCTTGTGAAACGTCCCGCTCCAAACTTTGTGTCTGAGAAGCGATATTTTTATAGAGAGATGATCTGGCTTTGTGTCTTCTGCTCGAATGAATGTTTTTCTGTTAGAATTTTGTTTCTGCATACAAAAAATGAACTGGTTTCACCCGTGGTCTCTGCTTTTTGGAATTTTTCCCGATATAATTTTGTATCCGATAATCAAGCATAATACAGCAATATTGTCATCATCATTTCCTGACTAAAAACAACTTTTAATGCCCAGAACCTGTCAATTTCAATTTTTCTTGCCTAAAAGTGCGAAAAGTATCTCTTCCAGATTTTTCTCTATGTCCTGTTAAAACACGTTTTACATGTACATTAGGTCAGCTTATATTACTTCCCATCTTCACCGCTAGAGACGCTGCTTGCGATCGAAAGGGCAAATTTGCACGCAATTTGCAAATAACTCGAAGAATATTCGGGATAGAGACCTGAAAATTTCACTATAAGTTTTTCCAGATTCTACTCTATATACTGTTAAAATTTCAGTCAGATTAGTTACGTATTGTGGACGTGTATAGCCGACATAGGAAAAAACACACATACATACATATATACACTGACTTTTATATATATAGGGATTTATTTAGTATAAATACCATGTTTTACACTTTCGATAAAAGATATTTTTTAGTAAATATCTTTAATTTTTTTTTTATTACAACATATTAAAATGACCATTAAACTTACCTTTATTTAGGTCTTTAACTGCATATTTTAATGGTTCCGTAAAAGGTGCTTCGGTAGTACAATATTTCCAAGCGTGTTCGCTCGAAAAAGGCACTTTTATATTTAATTCCATATTTTAAAATCAAAATATTTCAGTATTCTAAATATTTCTGATTTCTGGAGCGCGGAACACTATCTACCAGGGAAAGTTTTAATTATATATATATATATATATAATAAGTATTTAATTATTATAATAGTTTCATCAAAATAGAAAATATTCCACAGATTATAAAAAGACGCAAGAAAATATTTGTTTATATTTATATCCTAATTTGATTTTTATTGACGCTGTTTTATTTTTTTATTTGTTTTTATATAATACTAGCCGAATGACCCGGGCAACGCCCGGGTTTTACCCGATTAAATGTTTTTATTCAAATACTATTCGTTACAATTATAAATTGGCGCCGTGGATGTCACTCTTGTGAAACGTCCCGCTCCAAACTTTGTGTCTGAGAAACGATATTTTTATAGAAAGATGATCTGGCTTTTGTTTTCTGCTCGAATGAATGTTTTTTTCTGTTAGAATTTTGTTCCTGCGTACAAAATAATGAACTGGTTTCACCCGTGGTCTCTGCTTTTTGGAATTTTTCCGATATAATTTTGTATCTGATAATCAAACACGATACAGCAATATCGTCATCATCATTTTCTGACTGAAAACATATAGTTTTAATAATTGATTTATATATATTTTTTTAAATAGCCTATCGTCTCCCCCGTGTTTTTTTTTATGTATGAAAATTTTGGTTTGAATTAGTGAACTACTGCGAATTTGTATACAGGACATACAGACAAACATACATTCATTTTTATATATAGAGAGATTATGCTTTAAAAAAAAATATTTTGAACAAAAATAATATTCAATTTGATAATTGAAATTTGTTTATTTTGTTTAAATATTTATACACCACTATTCGTACAAATTACTTAGCAAATCAAAGTAATAATTAAAATGCCATTTTTTCTGAGTTACATTAATAATGACATTAAGAAAATGCAGGGTTTTGTCAAAGTGAAAGTTTGCCTAACGATTATTTTTTGAAAATAGCTTTAGATCGACCATCCACTCTCTATTGAATCGATTTTTATGAAGATAATATGAATATATTTGAACAATTATAATACGATGCACTAGCGCGCCATCTGTTATCAAATTACAAAACTATTTTTGAGGCGTAATATTCTTTTTAAAATAAAACAATTTCTACTGTCCTTACTGCAATGGAAAATGGTAGATTAAACTGGCGAAACCGCTGGGAGGGTTCACCACTGATGAGCTAGGCCCTCCCTTTAATTTTCCATTGCAGTAAGGACAGTAGAAATTGTTTTATTTTAAAACGAATATTACGCCTCTAAAATAGTTTTGTAATTTGATAATATGAATATATATTTACTTTTATATTTAGAGATGACCTGACTTTGTTTGTCTTCTGCACGAGTGAATGTTTCTGTGTAAGAATCTTGTTCCTGCCTACTAAAAATGATGGTCGAGCTTCGACCGTGGTCTTCTTTAGTGAATATTCCCTTAAAGAATTATTTTTCTGTCAATCAGACATGATACAGCAATATTGTCATCATCATTTTCAGACTAAAAAATAATTATGTTTGCTTAATTGTTGGTTAGTTTTAATTTTTATTGGTTAAAAAAATGCAACAAAAACTCTTTTAGATTTAATTCTACCTCCTGTTTTCATTACTATTGAGGATATGTGGTATGTCGTTTTATTAAGTCCAGCAATGGCCCAGAAAAGTATATCAAAGTTAGTGTTTATTATTATTACGCGCCTTAGCTATATATTTTTTATAGGACGTCGATAAAGGAAGGCAGAAGGACAACACCCTCGAATGTCCATTGGGTTCTCATTGACTTCCGCCGATTTGCCGCGCCGCGCCACACAGCGGTGGTCATATCCTATTTCCTGGTCCGCTTGTATGTTTGCCAACGGCGTGGTCTGTCATCCCAGCAGGCTGAAAGGAAGTCTCTCGGCCCCCACAGATATATTAATTTTATATATACTGTCTCGTTTAAAATAGAAAAAAGAAAGGATAATATAAGGTCCTGATGGCTTAACCTGAAATAACTGTTCCTAGCTATACAGTAATTGCGGAAATAATACTTGTAAATCAAACGATAACTACCAACGTCTATTTAATATACTTGAATTTATTTTATTTCAAAGGAAAAAACAAAATCTCAATTAATTAAAAATAAACAGATAAATTGATGATTTCTTATTGTTTTTGTTGCAGCGATCAGAAGAATTGAATCATAACACTGGATAGCGAGGTCTAATGTAGAAGCAGACGATGAAAAAATTTGGCACTCTTATTCAAATAAATAATTATTTAAAATCATACAATTAATATGAACACAAAAAATTATTTTCAACAATTAATTTTACATCTTGTTATTAAAATTAAAGAGAGATAAAGCTTTTTTTAATATATAGATCTGCCAAAACCAAGCGTTGTTCCTGCATACAAAATAATGAACTGGTTTCACCCGTGGTCTCTGCTTTTTGGAATTTTTCCCGATATAATTTTGTATCTGATAATCAAACATGATACAGCAATATCGTCATCATCATTTTCTGACTAAAAATATATAGTTTTAATAATTGATTTATATATTTTTTAAAATAGCCTATCGTCTTCCCGTATTCTTTTACCTATGTATGGAAATTTTGGTTTGAATTAGTGAACTACTGCGAATTTGTATACCGGATAAACAGACAGACAGACAAACATACAAACATTCATTTTTATATATATAGAGATATACATAAAACCTTTGAAGGACTATTGCTGGTGGTTAAACTAATTATAATGGAATAGAAAAAGGACTTACTGTAGAGGGGAAAGCCACCGACCAATGGCCGGCGGTATGGTCAGCTCCCTTCTTTTTTCTCCTGTTGAGTTCAACTGCCACTTTTTTTTAATTTGGCGCCATCTACCGTTCAAACCATACTGCCCCTGTTGGACCATATTTCCACAAAACAGACCCAACAATGATGTAAACATTTTACATCATATATGCACAGTGTCTCGCCAAAGCGTTTGTTGTCCAGGTGGAGAATCCACACCGAGGAAAGGACGAGAAGATGACACTGGCCCTGTCCATACGGACCAACCCTCCACAGAAGGACAACGACGAGGAGAGTTAAAGGATGAAGAACTGGAATTAGCTCTGGGCGTGTATCACAAAGCCCGCTGCAGGAAGATCCAGATGTAGAAAATACAAAAATGTACATATGTATATATGTATATTACCTCTTCCTTTATATGCAAGATAAAAGGTCCAGAAAAAATTATTACCATCTCGAAATTTCTATTTCAGAGAATAAAATAATTATATATTTATAATTCTAGATAAATTAGTTTTTGTTAACAATATAAAATATTTTTTAAAGAAGAATTTACTAAGTTAAATTCACAAGAAATCGATCTGGTACATAATATCATTTTTATTATTAATTTAAATTTTCATTTACTAAAAGGAATAATATTTTATTTTATTTTTTGAATAAATTCTGCGAAATTAATTTTTTTTTACTCTGCAAAAAGATGATAAAAATTTGGAGACGCCAGGTTTGAAAATTTTTGCGGTTGACTGGGACTAGTTACAAAAAAAAAAACAAGCGAACCGGGGGACGTGGAGAAAGATAATGGTAGGTTTAATATTTTTTAAATCTTAGCGTATGGGCCTAAAAAGGCTCGTTTATATGTCAGAAGACATATATATAGTTTTTAATAGGCAAATTTTTTTTTTGGCGGTAAACCATACTATATTGTATATATAGTGAATAGAAATTTTCATTTTTAAGTTCAATAGTATAAGAAAATGAAGAAACGTTCTTCAATAAAAAAAATATTTCGTCTTGTATATAAATTCTGTCTTTGTTTTATATTACATGCAGTATTTAATCGTAATAAATTTCATATGTATTTTAATTTTATCATTTGTATTTCCTTTTTTTTTACTTCACACCAAACTAAACAGCCAAAAACTTATTATTCCTTTGTTGGTAAAATTTCTTGGTTAGCCTATTTTGAGGCTTGCCCCTTTGGTACTATGTCATAATAACGAGGTTGAAACTTGTGTAGATCAGTGTTTGAGTAATAGCCGTGGCGAATTTTAAAGAAATAAAATTTTCTTTATGAGTTTAGTATATCATCTAATGGTCAACATTTAGATACATCCATTAGAACAAACACCCGATCTAACATTTGGCGCCCAACGTGGGGCTCGAACCCACGACCCTGAGATTAAGAGTCTCATGCTCTACCGACTGAGCTAGCCGGGCTGGAAAGAAAAATAAAGGCCTTGGAGACAGAGAATATGGCCCTTTGAAGGCAAAGGGGAAATGTCAACAGTACAAATAACGAGGCAGGAAGGTGGCCAACACACCCCACAGGAAGAAGGGAATACGGAGGAGCCAACGCCGAGGATAATAGGAGGGGAGCCCCCTTTAGAAACTGGCAAGGGAGACCAGCACAGCAACCATTCAGGCAGCAGCGGAATCCGCCCCCGTCTAGACAAGAAAGGGGAGACCCCAACAGAGAAAAGGTGGAGAACCCTGGAGTGGACTACAAGAAACAAGGAGATGCGGTGAGATCACGCCCCAAGTGCTATAAGTGCGGCGAGCCAGGACACCTCATCCGGGACTGCCAACAGGCGCAACAAAAAAACTAGGTCCGGCTTGCCTCAAGGCGGGAGGGGGATTTGCAGCCAGTTTACCTGCCATACATATGTACATATTAAATAAAGGAAGGTCTCTAAGCGAAAGGTCTCTAAATTTCATTATAGACTCGGGCTCAGAGGCCAATATTGTAAACATTGATACTATAGAAATATGCACTGAGGGACTACATTAACCAACTTACCTTAAAGGTATAACCGGCAAGTCATTAAGGTCACTAGGGAGTGAGGTGTTAGAGATAGGAGCAACTGTGAATGGTAAACCCATTAGGGAAGTGAGAACGACCTTCGAGTATTGCCACATGGGAGAAATAGGATTTGATGGCATACTTGGATTACCAGGTTTCCGAGCTCTAAAACTACATCTCAGCTATGATGGGAGTGTTAAATCCTACTACGAACAGAAGGAAGATCCGACCAAGTCGGCCTTTCTTTCTTCATTACAAATCATCGAGATGTCTCCTCAACCACCCAGGATACCCTTAAACAAAATTCACACGGGCGATGATGTCCTCAGGGCTTTCAGCCATTGTTTCTGTAAAGATATAAGAGATATGGGGGATGGCTCCACCATCACAGCCCCCAAGCTAAAGATGCTGACCAGTAAACCAGTCTATAGGAGACAATACCCGATCCCGAATAGATTAGTACCAAAGGTAAAAACATTAGTAGACGAACTAGAAGAAGTAGGGATAATAGAAGGGAGTACCTCTCTGTGGAATTCCCCTCTATTCCCTGTTGCCAAAACTGATGGTAGTGTTCGCATCACCATGGACCTACGCCTGATTAATGAGGCAACTGAATTCTTCCCGTTCCCGATACCCCGTGTTGAAGACAATCTGCGTGCATTCGCGGGTGCAAAGGTCTTCAGCACGTTAGATCTGACTTCTGGATTCTTCCAGATTCACATCCCGGAGAGTGACAGAGATTACTTCACCTTCTCCTTACCCTGGGGAAGATACCGCTTCACGCGTTTGCCACAAGGAGCTAAAAACTCGGCACAAGTCTTCCAGTGGACCATGAACTTGGTCCTGGGTCACTTGTTGTTCAAATGCTTTCGTCTGTACATCGATGACGTCATTGTCTACAGCGACTCTCATGAGCAACATGTAGCGGACCTCGCCGCTGTACTCGAACGCCTGAGTAAGTTCGGTTTGAAGGCTAAATACGGGAAGAGCTACCTCTTCAGGGACTCGGTAGAGTATCTGGGTCATGTAATTGACCAAAATGGAATCAAACCCATGTGGGATAATGTCGCCGCTCTCAGGGATCTGAAACGACCTCATAACATCAAGGCAGTCAGAAGTCTATTAGGTACGGTTAACTACTACCGACGCTTTATACCCAACGCAGGTGAGATCCTGGCTCCACTGAGCAACTTATTAAGGAAGGGACAGAGATTTGCTTGGGATATAGTAGAGCAGTCAGCCTTTGAGACGGTGAAGGGGATACTAACCAGCGAGCCACTATTAATTCACCTGACCATAGGGATACCTTTCATCCTGAATACTGACGCCAGTGGAATAGCGGTAGGCGCCTGCCTCCAACAGGAGGTCAATGGGACAGTGAGGCCAATTGCTTATTATAGCAAGCGACTGACAGGTCCCGAGATCCGCTATTCTACAATAGAAAAGGAGTCTTATGCAGTAGTGTTGTCCCTACAACACTTTAAACACCTCCTGGTGGGCAGTAGGGTAGAAGTACATACCGACCATAAACCGATTACTTATAATAAGGGGACTGATTATAAGAACGCTCGACTGTCTAGGTGGGCAGAGATCATCCAAGACTTCAACGTTACATTCATTTATGTCCCGGGGAAAGAAAACACGGTAGCCGACTTTCTTAGTAGGTTCCCGTGTGAGGATGATCCAAACCTATCACAAGACGGAGGGGTGGTGGCCGCGGTGGTAAAGGACCATCGGCCCCCCTTATTAGATAGTAATCAGATATGGGAAGGTTTGCTTCAAGAGAAAGGGTGGGCCCCAATAATAAATAGGTTAACAAAATCAAAAACGGGTAGCACGGAAAGGTATAATAACCGGGAGTACAGGTTACAAAATAAATACCTTGTTACAAAGAATGAAAAGGGTACCTGGGTGAAGGTGGTTCCTACAGGTTTCAGGGAAGCAGTGATCAGTTATCATCATGATATCCCTACTGGGGCCATTTCGGAGTTAAAAAGGTTATGAGGAGGTTAAAGGGTGACTATTACTGGCCTGGTATGAGGACTCAAGTCCGGAAATATATACGCAGATGCGAGAGTTGTCATCTATCAAATCAAGGCGTAGCCAAAGCCGCTAGTGCTCCCCACTTTAGACTCGAAAAACCCTTTGAACATCTAGCTCTTGACTTCATAGGACCTTTAGAGACAACCCCAAGGGGTTATTCGAGTATCTTGACTATTGTGGATCTATTTACTAAGTTCCCAATTATAATCCCCACTAGGAATCAGTGTGCCAGTACAGTGGTTAGAGCCTTATTGGAGAGGGTAATCACTACCTTTGGAGTACCAAAAACAATACTTTCTGACCGAGGTTCAGCATTCATGAGTTGCGTATTTAAGGGAGTTTGCAAAGCCATGGGAGTTGGTGCAGTAAATACCACAGCCTGGAGACCTCAGAGTAATGGCGCCGTGGAAAGACTCAATAGGACGGTGATAGAATCTTTACGCAGGTGTACAGCGGGGAACAATTGGGATACCACCTTACCAATGGTAGCTTTCGCTATCAGGACCACTGTACACGCTAGTACTGGATTTATTCCAGCGAAACTGGTCTTCGGACATGAGCTGAGGCTTCCGCAACCTTTCCAGGAAGAGGAGCGCTTAATCCTGTATGTGAAGATTCAATTACCGAGATGGCGGTCTTCTATGAGCGGTAATTGGTAGAGGAGGTTGAGAGGATGAGAGAGATGGTGAGGCAAACTTACTTGAATGAGCAACAAGAAGCCAGGGCTAAATTCGAAGCTAGAGAGTTGAGAACCTTTGAGACAGGGGATCTAGTTCTGGTGAAGAGAATGCACGAGACGAAAGGACGTCATAAATTTGAGCCGAGGTACAGAGGACCATATGAGGTATTACAAAGGACAGGCGACACTGTTTATCTTCTGAAGGACTTGGAGACAGGGAATTCAGATAAAATCCACATAGACAGGATGAAGGCCTATCATGCCCCAGTAAAGACTTACCCCGTGGGGGATAAAAATCCACAAGATCAAGTAAAAGACGTCAGCAATGATGAAGATCACTGGGTATATCCAACATACCCTGTATATTCCCCTAGACCTGTAGAACCCGAGGAACCGCAAGAAACAACAACCATAAGAAACCCACTAGGGATAGTGAAGGGGGTGATTGGTGACAACGTAGACGGACTTGAAATACGCCGTTCAACCAGGGTCAAGAAGCCCACAGTGTGTAAGTCATGCTCAGGCTGCCAATAAGTAAAATCGATAGAATGTGTACTGAATTTAGTTAAATTTTGATCATAGTATGAAGTGTTAGGAAGTGATTATAACGGTCTTAGAATGTGGTCTTAAAGAGTTTTTCAGTTTTTTTAGCTACAACCTTGTTTTAGTTAGTATGTCATTGTAAAGAGTTTTCAGTTTTCCTTTTTTTTAGCTACAACCTTATTTTGTGGTAGAATGTCATTGAAGGGAGTTTTCAGTTTTTTTAAAGCTACAATTCTGTATTAGTGACAGAATGTAATTTGAGATTGAAGTGAGTTCAACAGTTTATTTTTTTTGTTTGAAGTGAATATATCTGAACTCTGGTTTAACTTTAAGTATATATAAGAGGACTTAGATGCACTAGATAACTGCTGTGCTTATAACCAATTCTCTATGGACAAACTTGGAACATGCGTTGGGTAAAATTAACACCCTATAATCCCTTGTCTCCAGGATTCAGTTCAAGGAGAATTTCTAATGAGAGTGTGTAGGGCAGTTATGATCTAAGAGTTAATAGGTAGGAAAACAAGTGATCTCTGTTGTTAAACTTCAAAATGGTTGGGTATTAAAAGCCCTATGATCCCAGTATCGGAGAGTTTAGCTGAATAGCAGGGAAAGAAAGACGCCAATAACCTTGAACAGGAAGTCAGGTTGGCAAACACTTGGGAATTTATCCTATATGGCAATGAGGTAAATGCTTGAAGTTCAGTTCGCTCCAATTTAAGTGCTAGTTTTGATGATTCGTTTTGTTTAGACACCAAGTGTCAAGATAAGAGGAAGAATTTCAAACTATTAGACGCACAATTTTAATGATAGGTTAGATTTCAGTATTTGATTGTTGACAATCAATTTTATTAATTTGTGTGTGTTTAAGTATAAATAGTATTTATTTAAGTACAGGTAATTTATATAGAGTTTGTTTGAGGCATTTTTTTATTTGAGTAAACTAGGGCTTTAGTCCCCAATTTGTTTTAATTTGTTAATTTTATTTGATTTCACATTTGTCCTGGAAGATTTTATTATTATTAGGGTCTATTGATAATATTAATTATAGTACTTTGGCTTGCGTAGCAGCTTTTAACTATAGTATGTATGCAGTCTGTGAATGTGATATGTATGTATGAATGGAATGACTAATGATTGTTGTAAAAAGTTAAAAACAATTATACTGTTAGACCAAAGGTACTCTAGAATAGTGCTAGGGAATTTAATAGGTTCGATTTTGATTTTGATTTCTTTATTTGTTAGGATCGGTAGCCTCACAGGACAGTACAACTCTATTGATAGGAAGATATCCGCTCCTTTTGTTAGGCCCCCTTTTTAAAGGAGTATAAGTATAATTTTTTATTTGTATAATTAATTACTTTATTTCATCATACCAACTTGAATTCTAAGGGTCGTTGATAATGACCATGTCTCGAACCTCAGACTGGGGGATTGTGGGAGGTCACGGTCAGACCAAAGGCTTGCAAATCTTCTCCTCAAGAGAGGGAACGGAGAGGTATCAGGTGAACTTTGTGCTAGGTGGGGGATTTAGTTGCCAATGTCGTAAAGCTAGGTGCATAACGACGAACCTCGGATAACCGATCTGACATCGTAGTTTTCGACGCTTTAAGCGTGGCTGGGATGAGGATGATTCAGACGGGAGGTTGGGAGAAATTGGAACGTTAGATGCTCTTCTATATATTGCGCAGCTTGGAACCAATCCTCTATGGACAAACTTGGAACATGCGGTGGGTAAATTGGTACCCTATAACTCCTTGTTTCTAAGTCAAAGTCCAAAGGGGGTTTCTAATGAAAGTTAACAATACGAGCAAATAAGAAACAAGTTACGAATAGACGAGGCGATTCCGTCTACAGATTTTAGGTACCAGTTAGCAAAGTGACAGATGGACTGTCCAGATTCTTTGTGTTTTATATCGCCCCAGGCTAGCAAAAGTTAATCACCTAAAAAAGACTATTGTCTACCATACGTTTAGTTAGAACGAGTTCAAGTCTAAATACCAATTAGTAAGTATAAATTTTTTTTTATGAGAGTACCCATTTTATGTTAATATAAAGTTTAAATCAGTAGGACAACAAAAACGAACTTCAGAGCAGATTGCCAGAACAGGCCATTATCCCAGATCTGAAGAAGGAGGATATTTGAAGAAAAGATTGAGTATCAATTTTATTTTTGGGCAGAGAAGTAGCCCAGGACAGCAAGTTTTGGAACAAAGAGTCAGAATACAGAAGAGATAGAAAGACGTCAAGTATAAGAAGATATATCGTAAGGTAGAAGTAAGACATAGGTTGTTAGTCATCAACATTTATCCTCTTTGAGGTTAACTATATGTATTTAACTAAAGTGAATTTTATTGGTTTGAAAATATAAGTACACATTCTATAGATAATCTAAACAATGGATTATAGAGGTGACAACAGTGTTCAACTAAAGACAAAGAGAAGTAATGTGGTCACCCTAGATTGACAAAAGTTACTATTTACGGGTTAACACACAAATACAATATACTAGGGCCTACAGTAAGAGTAACTTAAACACAGAAAAATCGTGGACTCAAAAGTACAACACAAACAAAAGTAAATAATAAATCACAATTTGTTGAATAAAATAAAAAACAGTAATTAGCTTTATTGCTGCTTAGGTAGGGATCGGACCGGGGTTACACAGGTATGCGTGGAGATAGCCAGACACGGATAAATCACGCAGAGAACACTTTAAGCGTCTCCACACAATAATCCACTACACTGCTATCGACTCATACCATAGCCCCCTTTATATACAAACATGACTACATTCGTCCAATGAGAAGGCGGGAGAGATTTGTTCACAAACAAACGAAAACACAAATTCTTTCCCCTAAAACCTGAGATAAGATATGATAAGATTGTAAATATTTGTCAATATAATTTGACAAGATAAGGTAAATTTGGAAATAATATCTGGTTTAAAGAATTACTGACTACTAACATTTCCTTTTTTTTCTTTTTTTTTTCCACCACCATGGTTAAGGGAGGCGGAGAACACGTCAGACAAACACTCCCAGTGACAAGTTAGTAAGAACAAACTTTTAAGTAATATGTGTATATTTTGAAATACTCGCGAATGCCCATGACCCTCAGTGCATATTTATTCCTTTGTTATATTATCTACTCAGTAATGTACCATTTATCATGAATTATTTTTTTATTATATTTATGTATATTTATATATAGATAAGGCACAACTTGGATTATAGATTATAGACGTAAGGTATCGGGACCAAATCCAAATGCATAGTGTGTGACATTTCGGTAACAGCGTTGTTACCATCCTCAGGCAAGTGTACTGAATAAATTTAACCACACATATATATATATATATCTTTTTTTGTTTATCATTATATATGCCCTATATCAACGCCATTTTCTACATATATCATATTCATTAATTTTTTTTGGCATATTTAGTCTCCTGATATAGTATTTATTCATCTAATGTACCATTTGCAATGTACTTTTATTATATTTATGTATATTTATGTATGTGGATAAGGCACAATTTGGATTATAGATTATAAACATAAGATAACGGGACCGAATCCAAATAAATAAATGGTGTGTGACATTTCGGTAACAGCGTTGTTACCATCTTCAGACAAATGTACTGAATGAAAATTATTTTTTAACCACAGCATATAATTTTTTTTATTTATCATTGTATATCCTATATATCTACGTCATTTCTTTTCTACATATATCTTATTCATTCAATTTTTGATATATATATTCATTCCCTCGTTCTGTTTACCATATTATTATTGTTATTTGATCGTATATGCCTATTTAATTTTGCCTTATATAACCTTGTATAATAATTTTTTTTCCTATCATTGCCACATGTACCTCATCACTTATAGTTAATAAAGGATTGTTTTTTTTAGATATGTTTTAGGAATTGGATATATCTACGTTTACACCCACAATTCCTTGGCGCCCATATAAATATGTTTATCTGGAATGGTCTAAATGTCTATTTGTACAGAACCTGGGTATAGACAACTACTCCATTTTCCCCCTATAAGGACTGCAGCAGGGAATGTACGGACTCGCCTCACAACTAGACCAAATTCTCCAGCATACAGGCAGAGAAAGATGGGCTTAGTATTTTGCCCACTAAATAGTAGGATAAAATTTCCTTTCAATATTACTGTAAGATAACCTGTTCTAGGTACCCTGGCCCGTTTGTTTGTTTCCCCTCTGCCTGAGTGTCAGTGATAGCTTATACTGGTATCGTAAAAAAATGTATTTTCTCTCTAAACCATATTTATCATAGATCAAGAGCAGATCTGAAGTAGAATAAAACACATTTTTTCACTCTGGCAGGGGGGGAATTGTTGGACCATATTTCCACAAAACAGACCCAACAATGATGTAAACATTTTACATCATATATGCACAGTGTCTCGCCAAAGCGTTTGTTGTCCAGGTGGAGAATCCACACCGAGGAAAGGACGAGAAGATGACACTGGCCCTGTCCATACGGACCAACCCTCCAAAGAAGGACAACGACGAGGAGAGTTAAAGGATGAATAACTGGAATTAGCTCTGGGCGTGTATCCCAAAGCCCGCTGCAGGAAGATCCAGATGGAGAAAATACAAAAATGTACATATGTATATTACCTCTTCCTTTATATGCAAGATAAAAGGTCCAGAAAAATTTATTACCATCTCGAAAATTCTATTTCAGAGAATAAATAATTATATATTTATAATTCTAGATAAATTAGTTTTTTGGTAACAATATAAAATATTTTTTTAAAGAAGAATTTACTAAGTTAAATTCACAAGAAATCGATCTGGTACATAATATCATTTTTATTATTAATTTAAATTTTCATTTACTAAAAGGAATAATATTTTATTTTATTTTTAAAATAAATTCTGCGAAATTAAATTTTTGTTTACTCTGCAAAAAGATGATAAAAATTTGGAGACGCCAGGTTTGAAAATTTTGGCGGTTGACTGGGACTAGTTACAAAAAAAAACAAGCGAACTGACGGGTTGAACCGGGGGACGGTGCGTGGAGAAAGATAATGGTAGGTTTAATATTTTTTAAATCTTAGCATATGGGCCTAAAAAGGCTCGTTTATATGTCAGAAGACATATATATAGTTTTTGATAGGTAAACTTTTTTTTGGCGGTAAACCCTACTATATAGTATATATAGTGAATAGAAATTTTCATTTTTAAGTTTAATAGTATAAGAAAATGAAGAAACGTTCTTTAATAAAAAAAATATTCCGTCTTGTATATAAATTCTGTCTTTGTTTTATATTACATGCAGTATTTAATCGTAATAAATTTCATATGTATTTTAATTTTATCATTTGTATTTCCTTTTTTTTTTACTTCACACCAAACTAAACAGCCAAAAACTTATCATTCCTCTGTTGGTGAAATTTCTTGGTTAGCCTATTTTGAGGCTTACCCCTTTGGTACTATGTCATAATAAAGAGGTTGAAACTTGTGTAGATCAGTGTTTGAGTAATAGCCGTGGCGAATTTTAAAGAAATAAAATGTTCTTTATGAGTTTAGTATATCATCTAATGGTCAACATTTAGATACATCCATTCGACAAAAAAAGTGAATTGGCTTTTAAACAAATTCAAAATTTGTATGATCTAAAAAATGTAAAACAAGAATCGACTAAAGATTTACTTGATCTCCTAGACACTTGTAACGAAAGCATTCAGAATCTCTCTATCCTCGGATTGGAACGTAATAATTTATCGGATATGATTTTAATTCATATAATTCAATCAAAACTTGATCGTTCAATAAGAAAGGAATGGGAGATGAGTTTGCTTGAGAAAGAATATCCATCGTATAAAAAGATGATTTCTTTCCTGGAAGTCTCTGGAGTTTTCAGAATAAAGAAAATTCAAAACAATTCTACAAATTGAATAGATCCACTCATTTTCATTCAGCAACATATGACTCTGACTCTAGTATAGATAGCAGAGTCAAGTCATGCGTCTTATGTAAAGGTGAACATTTTTTGTTAAAGTGTCCTAAGTTTAATGGTATGATGTTACCTGAAAGATGGACATTTGTAAAAGATAATCGTCTATGTTACAACTGTCTAAGATCTAACCATAGAGTATCGTCATGCGTCTTCACGCAAAATTGCGAATCATGTAATAAGAGACATCAAACTCTTTTGCATCAGTTCAAACCAGAAATGTTAAGTCCTGTTGCGGACATATCTCCATTGACCCATGCCAGTGTCTCATGTTTTGCAGACAACAAAATTCATGATCGGATATTACTCTCTACGGATTTAATCAAGGTCAAATCGGAAAACGGGGTTCTTCAAACATGTAGAGTCCTCATAGATACAGGCTCTCAAAGGTGTCTTATAACAAATAGTTGTCGAAAGAAATTAAATCTTCCTCTTGCTGAATGTAAAATAACAGTTTTTGGTTTGGGAAACAAACTTTTAGAACAACCAATGGGTGAGGTCTTTCTCCAATTTAGCCCACATTTCTCAAACCTAATATTCAACGCCAATCCTAGTCATTGATAAGATCACATCAGAATTGCCCAATTTCTATATAGAAAAGGATAATTGGCCTTATTTGAAAAATCTTCTGTTGGCTGACCCCAATTTTGACAAATCTAGCCAGATTGATATAGTGATAGGAGCAGAGCTTGCTCCATGCTTATTTAACGGGAAGGTTAGATTCCAAAATTTATCTGGAACCACTGCGTGCGGATCCAAATTGGGATGGTTACTTACAGGTAAAATATTACTGTCAGGCGAAAATTCCAATCAAGATATAACTATGTTCGCGTCGGAGGAACAAGATGATTTTCTTAAAAAATTCAGGGAGCTGGAGTCAGTACCCTCTGCCAAATATTTAACCAGAGAAGAAATTTCGTGTGAAGAAATATATATTAATAACCTCAAAATTCTGGAAGATGGAAGGTACTCTGTTGGGCTGCCATTTGAAACATTTCCAACTCTTGGCGAATCTAGGATCAATGTTCTGAAACGATTTCTATCACTTGAAAGAAAATTACAAAAATCTCCAAGTATCCTAAAACAATATTGTGATTTCATGGACGAATATCTTTTAATCAATCATATGGAGCTTATTCCCAGTGATGAGCTGGATACACCTTCAGGACAATGTTATTATATACCTCATCATTGTGTTTTCAAGGAGCAAAGCAGTACCACTGCTGACTGTGACATATGGATTGTCTTGTGCGCCATATCTCGCCATGCGTACCCTACATCAACTTGCAAGGGACAAGGTGTCAACTTTCCCAGTGGCCTCAAAAATAGTACAAACCGATTTTTATGTTGATGGCTTGCTTTCTGGTGCAGACACAATTGAAGAAGCTACATGTCATATTCGTGAAGTCAATAATCTTCTTTCTTCAGCCGGATTTTCTCTTAGGAAATGGAGATCAAACGTCCCGGAGGTCTTTTTTGGATTTTCAGAACAGGTTGAAGATAGGCAAAATTTTCGGGATTTTGAGAGTGATTCATGTGTCAAAATACTTGGTATTTGTTGGAATCCTTCCTTGGACATTTTTCAGATTCTTGTTAATGACATTCCAGAACAAACAAATTCTAAATGGCATTTGTTGTCCTACATCTCCAGAATCTTTGATCCTTTAGGCTGGCTGTCCCCGGTTATTATTCGTCTTAAAATTTTGCTTAAATCACTTTGGAAACAGAAGTTGAATTGGGATGATCCCTTGCCTGATACTTTGTGCCCTCAATGGAAGAAAATCGAAAAGGAATTATCCGTATTAAATAAAATATAAATTCTTAGATACTTCTCGTGCAGGGGAGCTTTACTTTCTGTTGAACTTCATGGTTTTTGTGACTCTTCAGAAGTTGCATATGCGGCAGTATTTTATATAAGATCTCATTTCAAATCGGGCCAAGTGAAAGTTTCTCTGATTGCTTCCAAGACGAGGGTAGCTCCTCTGAAAGTGATTTCCATACCACGGCTGGAGCTGTGCGCTGCTCTTCTTCTCGTAACTTTATATGATACTATTCGCAATTCTTTATGCTAACAAATTGATAGAGCATTTTTATGGACTGATTCCAGAATTGTTCTCAGCTGGATTAAATCTGAATCTAGACATTGGAAACCATTTGTCGGAAATAGGATTGCTGAAGTTCAAAGATTGACTTTACATTCTTCCTGGCATTATGTCATTTCGAAAGATAATCCTGCAGACTGCGCTTCCAGAGGTATAACTCCTTCAGAGCTGGTGGATCACCCTCTTTGGTGGCGAGGACCAACTTGGCTCTCGGATGTGAACTTTGAAGTTCCAATTCAAACTTAATATGATTTTCCAAAAGAAATTTCAGGTGAAAGACGAAAACCTTTCTCTGTTTTTCATTCCACTAATCTTCTTTTCCCAGACTTAATTTCCAAATACTCAAATATCAACGAACTTGTTAGAATTACAGCATGGATTTATTGATTTGTATTCAATGTCCAATGTTCTTTCAATGAAAGAAAGAAAGGACATCTATCTTCAAGCGAATTAACAAGTTCAATTCACAATATCATTCGTTTCATTCGAAGTTCTGAATTTCAATCAGAAATTACCTGTTGCAAACAAAAGAAATCTTTGCCAACTAACTCAAGGCCTTTATCTTTGAATCCTTTAATTGATGAATCTGGACTATTATGGGTTGGAGGAAGATTACGTCATTCAAATCTGCAATTTGATGAAAAGCATCCAATAATATTGCCAAGAGATCATTTTATCACGGAATTAATAGTGCGACAGTGTCATCTGGATCATTTATATTCTGGTCTTCAACTGACCATGTCAGCACTACGATTACGATATTGGATTCCTGCAGGCAGAAGTTTGGTCAAGAATAATCCACCAATGCATGGTGTGTTTCAGGGCTAAACGCCAAGTTACCAAGCAAATCATGGGAGATCCGCCTATGCATCGAATTGTGAAATCAAATCCGTTCACTAAAACTGGAATCGACTTTGCAGGACCGTTTTTGATGAAACCAAACATCAAAAGGTCCAAAGTAAAATTAAAATCATACATTGCTTTATTTGTTTGTTTCTACGCAAAAGCAATTCATATAAAAATTGTATCAGACCTATCTTCAGCGGCTTTCCTCGCAGCTCTCAAGCGGTTCATTTCTCGTCGAGGAAAACCTTCTGATATATTTAGTGATAACGGGAACAACTTTAGGGGAGCTAACAACATTCTCCGAGAGCAGTTTGGTATATTGAAAGCTTCAACAATTCAAAAATTCATATCTAATGAACGAATCAACTGGCATTTTATACCTCCTTCCGCCCCAAATTTCGGAGGTATATGGGAGGCTGGAATAAAATCCTTCAAATTTCATTTTCTCAGATGCTTAAAGTCTCAGATACTCACATTTGAAGAGCTGAGTACTCTGACAACTAAAATAGAAGCTTGTTTAAATTCGCGACCTATTTGTCCTCTAAGTTCAGATTCAGACGATTTTAATCCTCTTACACCAGGACACTTCTTAATCGGGAGACCCTTAACTGCCCCTCCAGAATCTAATGATGATGATGATGTTCCAATAAACTACCTCAATCGCTGGAGCCTAAATAAAAAAAATAAAAATGTTTTTGGAAACGTTGGAATCGAGAATACCTCAACAATTTGCAACAACGCCTAAAATGGCAAAATTCCTCACCCAACATTAAGGAAGGTGACCTCATCTTGCTCAAGGATACCATATCACCACCCGCAATGTATTGGAGCCTTGGTCGCATCACCAAAGTCTTTCCGGGAGCGGACGGAAAAGTTCGAGACGTCGAGGTGAAGACCAAACACCAAGAACGCCTTACTAGAACTGTCTCTAAAATAGTACCATTACCTTTTGCTGAGGACTAAGTTAGTCCACCGGGGTGGAGTATGTTAGTTTTTTTATTATTATTATTGTATTTTATTAATTAATTATGATTCATATTCATAGAAATTTATTGTTACTTATCATCATTCTTTTTTTTTCTTCTTCTGTTTTCTTTTGTGTTATAAATACAACTAAATCGCATTAAATCGTAATGTAATTCTCTTTTGTTGTTTGAAATAAATCGAATTGAATCGAATTGAGTCAGCTCGTTCTTTCTAGAAGAAACTTCAAAGAAAACGTGCTAACAAACCTAAACTAATCAAACCTAACCTGAACCTTACCTAAACGAACCTGAACTTAACCTTAAACGAACCTAAACCTAACCTTAAACGAACCTGAACCTAACCTAACTTTTAACGAACCTAAACCTAACCTGAACCTAACCTAACCTTAAACGAACCTAAACCTAACTTAAACTAACCTAACCTAAACGAACCTTACCTAACCTAAACGAACCTGAATCTAACCTTAAACGAACCTAAACCTAACCTGAACGAACCTGAACTTAACATGACCTTAAGCGAACCTAAACGACCCTAAACCTAACCTAAATTAAATACGAAATTTTAATATTGATTAATAATTAATTTTATAATAATTTAAAATATCGGACACCATTGCTTTCAAGGTATTAACATCGTGTGTATTCATAACACACACGTGTTTACAATTGCGCTAAATATTTTCAAAAAATTTCTATAATTTAAAATAGAAGGCCATTTAGACAAAAAATAAATATAGTGATAATATATATTAATCACAGATATTTAAAACAATATAATAATTAAATCTTGTTTAAAAAAAACAATGAACCAATCATAACCTTTGTTTACATCGCGCGTCACCGTGACGTCATCTTAGTTTCAGATTGGGCCAAATGTCTCTGAGTCACCCCTTGGTTGTCACATAATATTTGTATTTTAACAAATGTTGTGGTAATTTCTTCGAAAAGATATTGAATATAAATACCCTTTTTTACACATTGAAGTAGTCCTTGTATTTCAATATAACAAGTTGAAAGGCATGTGTTAGGAATGGTTTTGCTTGACCATGAAATTAAATTTTTACCTAAAAAAAAAGTTAATCCTGTAGTCGATTTTGAAATAGTGGTTCTACCACAATTCCATGAAGCATCTAAATATACCTTTAATTGTATATCTCCCTTACAATAAATCAATCCATATTGTTTAGTGCCCTTTAAGTATCTAATTATTTTTTTAGCAGCACCCATGTGTATTTCTCTTTAGCTTTGATTGAATCTGCTCAATATAGTAACTGCAAAAGCAATATCATGCCTAGATTTTGTTGATAGGTATAGTAATGATCCAATTAGTTCTTGATATAATTTCTTATTAACTTCTTTAGAATTATTATAATTATCTAAATTGGTATTAGGATCTAATGGAGTTGAGATATGCTTACAATCCAGCATGTTATATTTCTCTAAAAGCTTATTTATGTAACATTCTTGTTTTAAAATTAGTCGATCATCCTCTCTAATAATTTCCATACCTAAAATGTTAAAAGTTTTTAAACTTTCGTTGATTTTATAGTGTAATTCTACTTTTTGGATTACAGCATACAAAATTACAGGATCTGAATTTATTATTATCATGTCATCAACATGCAATTCTAAAAGTAAACATGAATTGTTAATTTTATAAGTGAAAAGACATGTATCAGATTTAAGTTGTGTGAAGCCTATTTCTAAAAGGTATTTTGTAAAAGTTCCATACCATATTCTGCCACTCTGTTTTAGTCCATAAAGTGCCTGGTTAAGTTTAAATACAATGTCTTTACCTTGTCTTTATTATCCTTCTGGGGTGGTCATATAGATGGTTTCTGTTAGTTTTTCATACAAGAAGGCAGTTTCAACATCAAAGTGGTGAAATTCATAGTCCATCACTGTGGCATAGGCTAGGAGGATTCTAAAAGAATCAGTTTCCATTACTGGAGAAAAAGTTTCATTGTAGTCTGTCCCATATTTCTGAGAGCATCCCAAAGCAACAAGTCTTGCTTTGAAAATTTCCTTATTGGTTAGGGGATCAATTTTCTTTGAAAATACCCATCTGGATTTGATAGGTTTTGCACCTTGAGGTAATTCAATAAGGTTCCATACATGATGGTCTTTAAGAGAATGTATTTCCTTATTCATTGCTTGTCTCCATAAAGTTGAGTCTGGATTACTAATAGCTTCTTCATAGGAAGATGGTAGTAAGTCTCCATGAGAAACTTTAAATGCCTCTTCATCTGGTTCATAGGTAGGATCTTTGTCTTCATTGTCAAATATAGGTTCCTCATCTGAAGAAAGTTAATAGTAAATTTGGTCTCTTACATTTGGTCTTAAATTGTATATTGGTGATGTTTGATTGGGAGAGATAAGATTTTCTTCTTGGCTTCTGCTACATCTTCTGGCTCTTGCAATGGAAATGTTTCTTCACTGTTGTCATTTTCAAATATTTCTATCAAGGAATAATGTTTAGTCTTAGTAGAGTTATCATTATCAAGAAGTGCTGCACCCTTCTTGTCTTCAAGGAATTTCACATCTCTTGACTCAGTAATTGAAAAGTATTTAGGGTCACAAATTCTGTAAGCCTTCCTTTCTGAAGAATAACCAACAATTATGCCAGATTGTGTGGTACATTCAAGTTTTGACCTTTTATGCTTTGGTATAAAAATGTCAGCATGACATCCAAATATTTTAAAATGGGATACAGTAGGTTTTCTATTAGAAAATAGTTCTTCTGGTGTAAATTTTTCATTGTTTTCAGATGGTGTTCTGTTTTTTACATATACAAAAGTATTCATGGCTTCTGCCCAGAATTTGTTGGTAGTTGAGATTCAATTAAGAGAGCTCTAGTTCCCTCAATTAAAGTTCTATTGATTCTTTCTGCTTTTCTATTATGCTGTGGAGAGAAAAATGTTGTCCTTTGGTGTTGAATTCCCTTTCCTTTCAAATAAGTAGCCATTTCATTATTTACAAATTCAGTGCCATTATCTGTTCTGATGCTTTTAATTTTCCTTTCAGTTAGATTTTCCACTCTTCCAATAAAACTTTTAAATATTTGGGGTGTTTCTGATTTAGAGTTTAAAAATTCAACAAATAATTTTCCTGAATAATCATCAACTATTGTCAATATATACTTTGCTTTACCAATGGATAGTTCTTTGATAGGTCCACTAAGATCAAGGTGTAGAAGGTCTATTTGATTCTTTGACTGGTTGTATTTTATCTCCTTGAATGGTAATCTAGTGCTTTTTGCCCTTATGCAGGTAATGGATTGATCAGGAATGTTGGTTTCATTGTAGTTGAAATTGTAAACTGAAGAGTTTTGTTTCATTAGGTGCATATAATGTTTATTTATGTGACAGAGTCTCTTATGCCATTTATCCCAGTTGGAATCACTAGTCTTATAGGTTTTTGAGTCATTTTCAGTGAATGGGTTATATAAAATAGAATTTATTATGTAAAAATCATTACACTTTTTTGCTTCTATTAAGGTTCTACCTTGTTCATCTATGATATAGCTGCCTTGTATATCAAATATAATCCTTTTATTGTCTTCAACTATCTTGCTAACTGATAAAAGATTTCCATTTAAATCTGGAACATGTAATACATCCTTTAGAATAAAGGGTTCATTATCATTATCCCTCAATTTTACATTTCCTAAAAATTGGGATTTTATGTAACTACACTGCGTGACATTGAAAATGGAACACCAAGAAATAGTGGCCAGAAAATTATGCAAATTTCAGGGTAGACGCGCCTAACCGAGTTAAGCAAATGATGTAAAATGCGCAGCACTCGTGCTCACATGGAGTAATATATAAGGGAAGGAACTTGCAGAAAGGACAGTATTCGTGTCGTTATTTCTTCAAGGAAAATCATTGTAGAAATTTTGTTCTTGTATCAAAAGACACGTGTAATAACAGAGAATGCCAGGTCATCGTAAACGGAGGCAGTTCAAGCAGACAGACGCTTTTACGAGGGGCATGGTGATCGGACTGAAAAGGGCAGGTTGGTCCATACGTCAAATCGCAGCTGATACACACCTTGGTGCGTCCACGGTGCACCGACTGTGGAGAAGATGGTTGGAACAAGGAAATGTGGCAATTTATAGGATTGCCGGTGCAACCAGAGTGACGTCAGCACGTGTGGATCGGCGTATCCTTCGACAAGCAGTGGCGGCCCCACAAGCTACTTGTACCGCCATCCTGCAACATGTGCAAAACACCCTAGATCATTCCATCTCGACCAGAACCATTTCCCGTCGATTGGTTGCTAATGGCTTGCACTCATGCCGTCCGCTAAGAAGACTGCCATTGACCCCACCGAATAGGCGCCAACGTTTGGAATGGTGCCGGGCTAGATCGACGTGGATGACGGAATGGCACAGGGTCGTGTTCTCAGATGAGTCGCGTTTCTGCTTTTCCAGTGATAGTCGCCGTGTACGCGTGTGGCGTCGACGTGGAGAAAGGTCCAATCCGGCAGCAATTGTGGAACGCCCCACCGTGCGACAACGTGGAATCATGGTTTGGGGCGCAATCGCGTATGATTCCAGGTCACCTTTACTTCGTATTCAGGGCACTATGACGGCCCAACGATACGTTTATGATGTGCTGCGACCGGTGACACTCCCCTACCTTCAGGGGGTACCCAATGCCCTTTATCAGCAGGATAACGCCCGACCGCACACTGCTCGCATTAGCCAACAAGCTCTGCAAGATGTACAGATGCTTCCCTGGCCATCGTAATCTCCTGATCTCTCACCAATCGAGCACGTCTGGGACATCATTGGACGCCGTTTGCATGCCTTGCCACAGCCGCGTTCAGAAGACGAACTGTGGCAAATGGTTGAGAGGGAATGGAGAGCCATACCTCAGGACGCCATCCGTACTCTGATTGACTCTCTACCTAGACGTGTTGCTGCGTGCATCGCCGTCCGCGGTGGTCCTACTTGCTACTAAGCCGACGCCGTTCTCGCTCTGTATTATGACTATCATTTTGAAATAAAGATCACTTATTGTTCGTCCCTGTCTCTCTCTGTCTGCAGAGTTTCATCACTTTCTGGCCACTATTTCTTGGTGTTCCATTTTCAATGTCACGCAGTGTATTATCAGCAAGAATTATTTTTCTTTTATCATCTTGAGGTTCTTCCAGGTATTCAAAATGTGATGTCATATGGCTTGATGCCACACTATCCAAAATCCAAAGTTTTTCCAAATTTTTCCTTTCTTTCACTAGTTTTGCAAATTCACTTGCTTTTTCTTCTTTGACAATATTTGCCTTTTGATACTTATTTGGTGTATTTGTTTTATATCCACTTGGTCCTGGTTGGAAGGTATGTTTTACCATTGTCTTCCCATTGTTTTCTGGGTTGTGCCAGCATTCGTTGGCTTTATGTCCTTGTTTATGGCAGATGAAACATTTGTACATTTTTGATGCCTTTTTTTCTTTATTATGCCTATATTTATTCTTATTATATACCTTGTAAGCTGAGGAATCTTCGTCTTTTTCTTGATTGCAGTATCTTTCTTGGTATAATTCGAATAGGCGTCGAATATTATCAATAGTTGAATTGTTCATACTGTGCATGGCAATAATGTTATATTTTGAAGGTAATCCTTTAATAAGTGCAGTGGTGAATTCTTCTTCATCTATTTCAGCACCGAGAATTCTTGCATTTTCAAGCATTATTTCTGCTCTTAGAATGTATTATTGCCATTTTTCTTCTTTCTTCATTTGTAGCCGTGATACTGCATTTCTAGCTTCAAGGCTTTTTCTTTTTACGTTACCTCCATATCTTTTTTGCAATTTGTCCAAATTTTCTTGGATGTGTTGCAGGTAAGAATAAGTGCGACTTGCGAATCATTCATTGCGCATGTAATAATATCTTTTGCTTGGGCGTCTTGTTGGATCCATTTCGCCTTTTCGGCTTCATCTTTTGGTGAATCTTGTACTAAAAAATATGCTAAAGCTTTTCCTTCAAGCACAGAAAGGATTCTAAATTTCCAACTAGCAAAATTATTGCCATCAAGCTTCGGTATATTTCTAATAACGCATGGTATACAACCTCTACTAACTACCAGCAATAACCCACAAGCAAACGGTTTAATAGAACGCTTAAATTCGACCATTACAGGCAAGCTCAGACTAGCTTATCTAGAAAATCCGAAAGCTTCCTGGACTCAACTAGTTGAGCGCGTCACTCAGACGTAAAATAACACGCCCCATTCTGTCACAAGTTTTCCACCTACCTACTTAATGTTCAATGTTATCCCCCCAGATCTAAGAACTCATCTTAACCCATTCCCCCGAAATAAATAAAGCTCGAGAGATAGCAAACTCTCGTACTCAAAATATGCATAAAAAAGATAAAGAAACATTTGATAAGCAGCACAGAACACCACATTTCGAAGTGAATGATCTTGTTTTGGTAAAAAATTACAGACATCCAGACACAGGTAAATTAGCACCATATTTTACTGGACCATACAAAATAATTGAAATAATTTCACCCAATGTCGTTCGAATAGATCGCTCCAATCAACCTCTCAATAGAGACAGTGACACCATACATGTCAATAAATTAAAATATTACACAGAGAATGTTCTGTACATTACACCTCCACAAACCCGATTTGCTCATAACCCACAGCGATTGTCTCAAGATGTATATTTCAGTGAATTCAATCATTTGACTCCAGATATCTTCGAGACGCAACTAGACCGAATTATACCGCCTACAAGCTCACAGCCCTTTTTGCATTTAAATCCCGGTATTTTCAAATAGGCAAGAAATATGCCAAACTCAACAAAAGAAGAGAGAGAGAAAGTCAGTTTCGAGTAAATATCAAACATAGCAAACCATCCCACATGTGTGACCATCCCAGAAATAGAACCCGGCAATTCCCGTGAAAAACAGGAGGAGTGACCCCAGTAAGAGGATCCCCGTCCTCCCTCCCCTCTCAAGGCAGATGTAAATGACCGCTATATTCAATATCGCCATTTTAAACACATGTTTCACACTAGTCATTTAGATTTCCTCGAGAATCTCACAAATGTCACCAACGAGATATCACAACACAACATACATTAAACATTTTACATGTTAATTGATAACACCAATGTTTACCAATGGGATATGATCTACACACAACAGTTGTAACTTTTCTTAAAAAGAGACAATTTTTGTTCAATTTTACACTACTTAAAATTTATCCAATCATTAATAACCTTTAATTATATTTGAATTTTTGTATAAAATCTTGAATAATTATTTTTATTTTTACCTTTCAATTATATAATCAAATTTTTAATCCAACATTAAAAAAAAAAAACTTTAATCAAATTAACTTTTATTTTTCATGATATTAATTTAGTATTGCAAAACATCTAATTGTTTCAAAAATTATTTTTATTTTACTATTTATTATGTCTTTTATATATTACATGTTTAATTTTGTCCACTTACACTTTTTTGTACCCGCAATCATATTTCTATATTTTTATTCACTATATTTTATATTTGTTTAAATACCTTTATTATCTGACAATGTTTATCAGCCACTATCGGGCATCTACAACAATCGTTTTCAACAATCATATTCTTTAACCAATTCCCTATATTTCTCATCACTATCTTTTCAGTCATTGCGTCACATCAACGTAGAAAAACGACAGCACTGCTTAACAATTTAATTTTTGATTTCGTAATTCAACAAACTCTTTGAAAACACAGTTCCCCAGATTTAAAAATCCCAACTTCTGGCCTGAACACGCTTCAAGAGTTTATTTAATTTCATCCGCAGAGCAAATCACCAACGCATTCACAAAGCGTTCACTTTTTTCAACTTTCAACTGTTTTTTTTTCAGCTCTAGCGGACCACATTCAACCTTTGATTTCGAGGCAAGTCAGACCACCTACTGTCGCTACAATTCTACTTATCGCATGGCTCTATTTCACTCCTTTCCCAATCATATAAATAAACAACTTTTCTTCAGCAACTTTTAACCCAATAATCCTAAAATTGTGACAAAGCACGGTAACCCTTATATAGGATCGCAAGTGAAACATTGCCAAGGAAGACAGCTCGAGTCTATATCCTCGCTTTGCACCTGGATCTGAGTATTTGGTTACATGTGCACTCCTAACAATTGCATATTCTTCAACTACTAACCCTTTCCAACGCCCGCCAATATTCTCTTAGGATGTGAATTTTTATGTCATCATTTTATATCAATCATCATTTTTTTTATCAAACAAAAATGTCATTTTTATTTCACTTTTATATATCCAAACAAATCATCTTGTTATAGCCCTTTTTAACCCTCACAGTTTAAATTAATTAAAATAAATTTTAATTACTTACCTGTGTAAGAGAGGCTTTACCCGCCTAAACCCGGATAAACCCTTTCACTCCCGGGGCCCACCTATGGTAATTTAAGCCAACAAACCCATATTGTAAATAACTTATAACAAGATTTTAATGTTGTATAATAGAAACACATCTGTTAATGATTATACGTATTATTGACATGTGTCTTTACATCATCATATGTAATGCAATTTGTACAAACAGGATAAATAAATAAACTCTGTAATTGATTAAGAGTTGAGCTAAAGCAGAGATCGAGCATATAGTATTGCCAAAACAACAAAGTCTAAAGATGGAAACGGCCACGGCGCCAGTGTACAGTTTCGCCAGACGATCCACGCCCCTCTCGCATGTGCTGAAATGCAATACCCCCTTTCTCAGAAAAGGTATATAAAGGCCCCCGTCTTTAGCCAAAAATACAGTTAGTTCACCCTTAGTGCAAGCCCGCGTCGGTCGTACCTCATGTCGATCTCATCTAACATGTAGTTAGTAAGAACTCTTCTATTTCCATCTTTCGCTCCTAGCTCAACTTTTATCTGTTAACGGAACTTTCTTAGTGCAACTGTGTCTTCGTTTTTTGTGTGGACAGTCCCAAGCTTTCCACTCTGCCTCGACCACGACTGCCTGTATTTTGTGAGAACTTTTAAAGGTCTTACAAGGTGAAGAGAGGTACTGGAAATCTCTACATCCTGACTGTTCCTCTCGGTTAACACAGTAAAGCGAGAGTCAACACTTCATCATCACAAAGTTAATCGGCAGGATTCTCTACACAAGAGTCAACAGTAACTCAACTTATTTCAGTAGTCGACAGGATTCTACAACAGTAACAACTCAACTTATTTCATGTATATTCTCATATAATGTATTTCAAGGTATATTTTAAAAATTAAATATGGGAGTGAATTTGGTACAAAATCACACCATTTCGCATTCTCAGATCCTGGCATGATATTATTAGAAAGGACGATGGCCAAACTTGAAATCGGCTATGACAGTTGTTGTTGATGAAAATTAAATATATTTCACATCAAGCTAAGTTAAAGCATGAAATTCCTGGTCCCTTCGCTCAAAATTAATATAATTTCATAATTTTCATCTTTAAACACACACCCAGTGCCTATATTTCAATCGCAAACAACACTTCATATTATTTGAAAAAGTAAAAATTAATATAATTTCTGGGTAACTATCGCTCACACTTCATATTATGGAGAAAATATTGTAAAAAAAGAACGTTATAATATACGAAAGGACCTATAAAATAAGAATATTGGGAAATAGAAACAAGGCAATTAAACGACAGTTGGAGATCTTTTCTAACTCATCTTCATTCAGACCTGATAAAGACGTCCCTATCGATCTGTTTGTTTCTCTGCAATAGAATTCTGTCCTCTTGTTGATAACTCCTTCTTCTCTAACCACATCTAAGAGTCCTTTTTAGTGACAAAGTATACACAACTGGATGTATCCAATGCAACATCGAGCCAAATTTTTCCATCCACAATGCTCTTCAAGATATTTATTCCTGGAGCAGTGCCATAAATCACGGTGTACAACTAGAGCTGCGAGTCCCAAAATATAATTTGACTACCAGGTGTTTGTTTCTATGTGCATTTTGAAATTATTCATTGACTTCCACGCTTAACTTAATTTTTTTTCATACCTTTATATAACACTGTGCGTCAAATTAAAAAAAAAATATATATATATATTCCTTTACTCTATTGGAATCCTCTACTCCTATTGCGAACCTTTATTTAACTTGCTTTCGTGTCTTTCTGTTCATAATTATTGGGATCAATTTTCAATTTACCTATAGAAGAAGTAGTAGTTGGGACACTTTTTCTAACACGATGAAAATTTAAATTTCAGACTTCTGAGTGGTCTGACAGGTGAGGAATGGAATAATTTATATATTTCCTTTTTCCTTTAGACTACACAGAAGTTTAAAAATTTGTAGACAATTTCAATCCAGATAAAAAGGCAAAATTACATAATTTCAGACATCTGAGTGGTCGGAGTGTGTGTGGTCAGAAATGTATATTTTATTTATTTACTCTTCAAAATTAGTTGTTAATGTTTAATATACTTCTTAGCCACAAAGGAATTTAGTGTTTTATTGAAACCTCTTACTTAACTTGCTTCTATGTCTGTCTAAAAATCTTAAGCACGTAGGAATCTGAAATGTTGTACACTTTTTAAAACCTGATTACAATGTAAGTAGGGAATTTCTATTGTATGTTGGTCTTTTTTCTCCTCGACCAATTTTCCTTGGATAATTTGTAAATTAAATTAAAATTTTAAGCTTGTTTTTTTATTATGTAAATAAATGTATTGACGCAAATATCCCTGAGTTTGGGATATCGAGTCATATGCTAATTTTATTTTTGTTGTCATGTCCAATGAAGAGCCTCAGATGTTTCCATACATCTCTATCACAGCAGTGTTCTCTATCTTGGGTGTGTAAAGCTGCTGTTCTGGGTCCATTTCAATTACTATTTTTTATTGAATTCTCTTTATTAAATTCTTAGCATAAAACCTTAAAAAATACTTCATATACCACTCTGAAAAAAATAATTAATATATAAAACACATTGCATTGAAATTTTTTTTTTCTTCTATTTTGGCTTTCTGAACTTGAATTTTGACTTTGAGACAATTCAATTAAGATGCTGGTTTACTCTGCTTTTAGATCACCCACATACACACCTTAAATAAAAATATCATGTTATGGCTAAAATTTCCAAAGTGATATAACTAGTAGGTGAATATTGATTAATTTAATTCTAAACTACTCATCAAGAAAGTGGTTAGAAGTTTATTTTGATTAGAATAACATTAAAGATGTAAAGACATTCTTCCTACTGCAATCCTAAGAGAAAAATATAGTCTTGTAAGGAATCTAGTGACTCTCAAAAAATGATCAAACAAAGGGAATTCTATATTAAATATGAAATCGAGGGTTAAATTCTTTTTAGAAATATTAAAATATTTTTTTGTTTGTTATCATTCTATCTGTATTAAAAGTGAAAACATCAGATATTTCCAGGGATATGTTTCTCTCTTTATCTGTACTTCTTAAAAATAATATACATTAGAGTTCTAAATTAAAAATAAAAAAAAAACTATTATTAGGTTTCCTATCTTTTTTATTTATTCTTTGATTTATAGGAGAAGGATGCTTGATCTTATTATGTAATGGTACATCTTTGTAATCTAAGAATATTGTAAAGATAGAGGCTGCCTGGCCGGCATACATAGTTCTTCAAATTATAGATACTTCGGCCATTAAATCTTTTCATTATCTCGACGTTTCGACAGAAATATTTTGTTCTCATAAGAAACAAATAAAAATAAAAATATTTGGCAAGGTGAATAATTTTTAACGCCTTGTAAAATGTTTTCATTTTTATTTTCTTCTGATGAGGACAAAAGATTTTTGTCGAAACATGAGATAATAAAAAGATTTGCTGGCCGAAGTATCTTTAATTTAAAGTCTAAGAATAATTCTATTATAACAGTACATTTAGAAGTTTAATTATTCTCAAAATGACCTGTTGTGATGGGCTACTATTCTAATTAATATTGTGTAAAGTGGAAAATCTTTGATGTCAACAGGGGTCTATTTTTTTTTAAAGAGAAAGAGGCAATTTTGTTCACAATTAGTTATCTCATGTGTCTTCAATATACAAAGGGGGATCAATAAATAAGGTGAATTATCTTATTTCTTAAAAATTAAAAAAAGCAAAAATAATTTAAACCACAAAATATTAAAATATAACATCGAGAGACTATTTAAGGTGTTCTGTTCTTTTTCCTACGCGCGGCGCGAGACTTATAAATAAACTAAAATGGAAGTTCCCTTGAAGGATTGCACCACGCTTGAATAACGTGCAGCTATTCGTTTCTTGAATGCAGAAGGTATTCAAACATCTCAAATATGCCAAAGAATGAAAAATATCTATGGTGAGTCTTGTTTGTCTCAAAAAACATTTATAAATGGGTTAACGAGTTCAAAAATGGACGAATTACATGTTCCTTAGGTCTCAACGTTCGGCGGATAAAGTTTTTAAAACAATTTTTTGGGATGTTGATGGACCAATCTGTCTTGATTTTTTATCCTCAAGGCAAAGTATGAACAGCGACCTTCATTGTGACATTCTTGTAAATAAGCTAAAGCCCGGTATAAGAAACAAAAGAAGAGGGAAGCTTAGTAAAGGTGTTCTCTTCCTTCATGATAATGCAAGGCCGCATACATCATGTAAAACTGTATCTACAATCATTAAATTAGTTTTGAAGTTTTAGAACACATCCTGCATATAGTCCAGACCTAGCCCCCTCTGACTATTTCCTTTTTGGACTACTAAAGAAGGAGTTAAAGGGAAAGCGATTTGACTCGGATGAAGATGTCCAGAAAGTGGTGCAAGATTTTTTTCACACGCTTCCTAAGCGTGCCAATAAAGAGGGTATTTACAAGTTGCCAGAACGATGGAGACGATGTATAGAAAGCCAAGGTGATTAATTTGAATAAATCAAGTCCTAATTTTTAATATCGTTCTTATTTTTTTTAAAATAAATTATAATTCACCTTATTTATTGATACCACCTTGTAGGTCACTGTAATATCTTTCAGAGTTATTGTCTGAATCCCGATATACATGGTAAAAGGTACAACTTCCTTAAGTTTTGTCCATGAGTGTATATTGAAAGAGACAGAGGAACTTGGTTATCTCGTGTGACTTCAATAAAGGTCACTGTAATATCTTTCAGAGTTTTTGTCTGAATCCAGATATACATGGTAAAAGGTACAACTTCCTTAAGTTTTGTCCATGAGTGTATATTGAAAGAGACAGAGGAACTTGGTTATCTCGTGTGACTTCAATAAAGGTCACTGTAATATCTTTCAGAGTTTTTGTCTGAATCCAGATATACATGGTAAAAGGTACAACTTCCTTAAGTTTTGTCCATGTGTATATGTTCACAGTGTTTATCTTCAAATATAATTTTGTATTACTTTTGTAAAACTACTATATTGAACTATATATATAAAAGTGTATTTTATTTGCATACAGTAGAACCTCCCTGTAAAGGACACCTAATTGCAGAGCCAAGGTGTTTTCTTACAGGAGAGTTGTTAAATTGTGAAAATGGTAATTTTGCAAAAGAAAATGTCCTTTGTGAAGAGGTGTCCGCTAAAGGGAGGTTAGTTATAATATATATAGTCTATAAGTTTAGAAGTAAATGTGAGAATTAGGGGGAAAATGTACATCTCTAAAAGAGCACAAATCAACTAGCAT